>VZTG01001872.1:708897-743681 GCA_013397845.1 Melanocharis versteri | reverse complement strand
GGCGGGAGCGGCCCCTGGGAGCCCCGGCCCTGCCCGCCGCTTCCCGAACTGCGGGGGAGGCGCGGCCGAGCCGCGAGGAGGGGCTGGTGCGGTGTAAATCTCCGCTCGCCCCGCTCGCGTACCCTGGGAAGGGGCTGCTATTGTCAAGAGCGCGTTGAGCCAGCGTGGCCCGGGGCCAAGCAGGCCAGCGGTACCCTGGTGTGCGTTAAGAAGAGCATTGCTAGCAGGTCAAGGCAGGTGTGCCTGCCTCTCTGTTCAGCCCTGGTGAGGCCCTGTTTGGAATACTGTGACGAGTTCTGGGCTCCTCAGGACGAGAGAGACGTGGAGCTCCCGGAACAGGTCCATCAGAGAGCTACAAAGTTGCGTAGTGGTTTGGAGAATGTCTTTAACGAGGAGAGGCTGAGGGTGTTGGGCCTGTTTAGCCTCGAGAAGAAAAAACAGAGGGCACATCATCAATGTGTATAAATATCTAAAGGGAGGGTGCAAAGAGGACGGACCAGGCTCTGCTCAGTGGTGCAGAGCAGTAGCACAAGAAACAGGCAGAAACTGATGCACAGGAAGTTCCGCCTGAACATGGGGAAGAACTTCTTTGCTGTGCAGTAACCATGCGCTGGAACAGGTTGCCCAGAGAGATTGTGGAGTTTCCCTCACTGGAGATATTCCAGAACCATCTGTGCACAATCCTGTGGCATGTGCTCTGGGTTGACCCTGCTTGAGGAGGGAGGTTGGACAAGGTGATCCACTATAGTCCCTTCCAACCTGACCTATTCTGTGATTCCCACAGCAAATACTGAGAACTAACCGAGGAGAGAATAAAACCTGGCCATGCTAGGCACCTCAGGGCAAAACATCTTCTAAGATGTTCCTCGCGTAGTAATACCATCTTTTAAATTATTTCTGTCGGCTTTCACATCTGCAGCATCATTTCTAGAGGGCAGGGGTGGCTAACTGAGCTTCACATAGGGCGTTTACTTCACTTACTGATCAGAGGCAGCTGCAAGCAGGTTTTGAATAGGTATATTCCTGCTTTTAATAGTCCTAGCTGGAAAGGCCCAGGGGAGGAAGTATAGAGGAATGTAGGTTATGACCCAGAGTAGTTTGGAGGCCCATTAAAATAGTAGTTCAGATCAGAGTCTGGGTGAAAGACACAAAGCAAACAAGAATACAAAATATTCTCTCATACAGTATACATAATTTTTCTCTTAATAAAAGCTGAAGTCAGTATTCTCTCAAGTGTAAGAATTGACATCCTTAAAATCAGATGCTGAGCATAAAGCTGTCAGGGTCATATAATGTTCTGTTATCTCTGTGGTGATGTAACTGGCAAAGCTAAGAGTCCTGTTCTGTATTTAAGGTCTAGTTATGAACAGTATTCCTGTTGAGAGTGAAGGAATCCTGGTGAGTGTGAACTTGATTTTCATGCTTGATGTTCCTGAAGCATCTTTTCCCTTGACCTGTTCTGTGTTCTAAGTGATTTTTGCCTCCTATTTGTTATTTTTTAATAAGGATCCTCTTTCTTTTTACACAGAGTCATGTTTACATAAGACACCAAAGAGATCCTTGAGTAGGAAATCCCGAATACCTACTTTCAGCTCTCCTATTAATGACACTGATACACAGCAAGAAATCTTTTGGGATTCTCATTCACCAGTTGCACACAAACTAGGTAATACCAAAATCCAGACTTCAGGACAACTGTTTGAGGCATGCAGTGGGAGTGTAGTAAAAGTTATAAAAAATTTCTTGGAAAAAGTTCCTTTCTCTTATAATGGATGTTTGATTTTACTTTCATTAAAAACCCATAAATTCTTCAATACAGTGCTGAATGAAGCTCTGATGTTTACAGGTTTATTTGAATTATGTGAGATGTACTGCACTTCATAAACTGAGTAGATTTCAAAATTTTAAGAAGTTTGTTTGTTTTCATAGGCAATGGAAAAACCAAGCAGTCTACCAGTAGATGCGCAGTAGAAATTTCGGAAATTGTTAATCGTATTGCTCCTCAGGTAATTGTAACTTTTTAAAACAACGCTCTGCGTGTGCAGTAATCAAAGAGAATAGTGCTTCTGCCCTAGCCTTGGTTTTAGTTACAGTATTTTCATGCTAAGAGTTGGGCATGTAGAAAACTAGTGTATAAAAGTGGATTGAATTAAAATAGTAAGCATAGCATTGACTGATTGCTTTGTGAGTCACAGATGCTGTAAAAAAGGATGCATGAAGGAACTTGCGGCAGCTCCATTTTAGAAAGGTTTACTTTCAGAATACGAGTTGCTGCCTGTGGTCTTAGGAATACTGTTGTGTTTATTTGTCCTTAATTACTCATCTCTTAAAAGGTAAGAGTTTCTTCACATACTGGATTTACTTGGCAGTTGTTTTTAAGCATTTTGAGCAGCCTTGATTGTCTGCTGATTTACAAGAACAAGACCCAGATGGGAGATATTTTACAAGAATATAAACATAGTAACCGTGCTTCAATACTCTAAATAATTTTCCTCTTTACCCCAATATCTCTGCCCTTTCCCTCTTGCCGTTAACCTGGAGTCCACAGCCCAGAAAGTGGAAACAAAAGTGCTGTTGCATTTTAAGTGCAAGAAGAAAACATGTAATTCCTAAAATAGATCTGCAGTATTTAGCTTGCAAAACATGCCTGCTTTTTTGACAGGGCTGTTTACAACGCATTTACTATTTAGCATATTTGTGAGAAATTATACTAAAAGAATTGGAAAATCATTGATAAGGGATGCCGCTGCCTTCCTTTTAAATAGTTACAGCTCTGCTGTAAGTGTAATCTGCTGTTAATGTTTTTTTTTTCCTTAAACAAATATAAATTTTAAAAAACCTTAAATTTACAAAGAATAAGAAAACCTATTTAAAACTACCCTAGTGGTTAGTAAAGTTCAAATTCCTTTTGCTGGCTTACAGTAATTTCCCACATCCTATTGCTCCGCCCCTCTAAACGGTTCATCACTGTAGTATTGTATCTCTTTCATTTCAGAATTCAAATTCAAGCCTGAACTTTGAAGCTCTGAAACAATTTCATGTCATTTGTAAACATCACTTAATTCTGTTTAAAGGCTCTTTTTATAAATGAGTTGTAGTGGAAGAAATCAGAATTTTTTTTCTGTAAGCATACAGAATATAATTTATTTTAAGGTCTCTAATCTGTTTGTGCTGCTGGCCTCTCAGCCAGCTCCCTAATAGTATACAGAAGTAAATTAGATCACAGCTTGTAACATGAATGTGTGTAAACCTGAAGTAGACTATTAGATTTGCATGCCAAAGTAAAATTCAGTTATTTTAATTGAAGTTCCTGTTTTAAATTGGTATAATTAAAGTGATACAACTATCAGTGGGCAATGTTGCAGTAATCTCACTTAACTTGGTTTTGCTCTTATCTGTGGCTTTCAACAGGTTTCATCCAGTTTATTTAGCAACTTTTAACTCGTGTAAGATGTGCGTCTGGTCTAGTCTTTATCTGAAATCAAATTTCTAAGCATTATAAATTTAATTATTCAGGATGAAAAAGCAGCCTGTAATGAAGGCTCCCTTTTAGACACATGGATTGGTGAGGATGCTATTCCCTGTACACCTGTAGTACTTAAAGGGCGAGCTAGGACAAAGTTAAGTTGTACAAGGTAAGTTACAGTTTCTTCTTGCCCATCATACCTGGGCTTTCATGAAAAAGGCTGTGTGGTCTTCTGTGTAGAGTGGACCATATAATTGTACATTAGCATAGAGAGTGCTTTCAGCTGTGGTCTTGTTATGTCTTCTTAATGGGGTTGCATGTTGGCTGCATGTTGAAAGCAGTGGGATTTAGTCATACCTTTATAGTTGTTAAACTAGAGAATGAACAGCTCATAGGGTCATGTAATTGAACTTGGCTAAACTTTCTGAGTAGCTCTGACCTTATTTTCTGTATTTTCTTTTTAATCCAGAGATCTTAAAATAAAAAATCCCGAAGAGGAACTCATGAAATTGGCTAAGGAGTTTGATAAAAATCTAGTAGAGTTAGATGCTGTTCAAGAACAGGACAAGCTTGGTCACAACTTCATCCAGACTACCTCAGAGCCTTCAAGTAATTCTAAAGATGAAATAAATATGAAAAACCAGACATCACTCCTTGGTGAAGGTTCTGAAACAGATATTGCTGTGTCCCTGAAACCAGTTGGACAGAGCACTGGCATCCCTGTGGCAGAGCCCTGTCAATCCAGCAGTCAAAAGTCTGTAGACCTTGAGGCTGAAGTAGCCCTTCATGCTCTTTTTGACTGCTCAACCCAGAAGTGCAGTGGACAGCTGAGCCAAGGGCTGTCAGATATTTCTTTGAATAACAGTTTTCATAAAATTAAAAGGATCTTGGAGGAGGAGAACCTTCCTGAGGAAGTTGAAGACACGCAGCATGGTAATTCAGAGGCATATCAAAAAGATACTCTGTTTGCAGGAGGAAGCGTGGACCAGACTGTACCAAAACCTGATACTGACACCCTGACAAAAAAAAATCCTCCTTCTTTGAAGACACAATTGGTGGCCTCTGCTAAGCTTCCTGGAGTAGTTAATGATGACTTTGATGACTGGGATACAGATCTTTTGGCAGATGACTCTTTTGTGATGCAAATAACCCAAAATCCTGAATTGATAAGTACTGAAGAACCACCACAAATTCCTGCAAATCCATTTGTGCATGATTTCAGTGATGCTAGCAGAACAAAGCAAAGAAGTAGTGGCAATTCAGTAACTCTTTTGGGGACTGTAAACAAATCTAACAGTTTGCAATATTCACCTTTGAAACATTCTAGTAAAAACTCACGTAATGTTGTAAAATCACTGTCTTTACAAAAGCCATGTAAGACAGAAAACTCAAAGACAGAGACCAAGGCCTTGCATGGCAAATGTGATGTTAAGCCAGATAAAATTAATTCTGTTTGGAAGAGTGCCCAAAACAGTGATTTGAACCATATTCCTGTTTCAGTGCAATCTGAAGTGAAGAACGGAAATGAATCTACTAAGCCTAAAAGTGTTGCTCTTCCTCATTTTCCTTCAAGATCTAATCCTCATAGACAACCAGCAGGAAAACCTGGGAATCATACTCATACTATTTCCTGTCAGTCATCTAGTGTTTCTGCCAATATGAAACCTAATGATCTAATCAAAGTGGTTAACCAAGCTAATACAAGTCATTCAAATCAAGTCGAAATACCAAAGAAATGTCCTCTGCCATTTGATGACTGGAATGAACCAAAATTCTCTGATGAGATATTAGGTATGTTTTGTGGATCCGATAGTCTTTGGGATGCAAACTGTGAGGATGATGAATTGTTATATCAGGTATGTGATGATATAGAAAAGCAGACTCAGAGCCAGGATGTTAAACAAGGAAATAAAAAAACTAAAACTGTACAAGGAGCCAGTATTAATTCCAGATCAAATGCTGATAACAGCTTCCCAGCATCTAAACAAGGACTACCTGATCCCCTCTTGGCACGAAAAACAAATGTGAAACAGGAGGCTCTCTCACTACATGATTCCTGTAGGAATTCATCAAAGACAGTGCATGGGCTGGCCACAACAGGTCATGTTGTGAACTGTAAGAACATCTCAAATCCTCAGACTGTGATCTCAGGTCCTTCTGTGGAGTGTAAATACACACTGCCTAAAAACTGTCATCAAGATGCTTCTGAAGATACTGCAAAGACTGTTTCAGGGAAATGGTACAGGTCAAATTCTGTGCCAGCAGGAGAGACAGGTTCTGAAGTAAGTCCTGTTAATGCAGTAAATATTTTTAGTAGCAAAGCACTCGACAGCTCGCATTTCTTGTATAATGCGGGAAAGATTCCAAGTAGCAGCTCTGGTAACAAAACTTCATTTGTGCCTTCAAAGTTTAAGTTCCGAAAGATTAACAATTCTCAGGGTGGTCTTCGTGTAGGGTCTGAAAATCCAGGGAATCATTCTGGCATTGGAATTACACTGCAGAGTTTGGAAGGAAGCAAGAATCAGGTGAATGTGACTTTGCACAGCAAGCTTGACAATAAGAAATCACCTTTCAAGAGGCACCTTTCAGAGTCTTTTGCACAGACTACATCAGGTATTTCTTTTTATTGTATCACTGTTAAGACTTTTACTGTTTGTTTCTTTACTGTAGTCAGAATGTCAGAGAATTTTTTTACTGTATTGCAACTTAAAATAGGCTTCAATATTCATCCATTCAGTTAAGCTGTTAGCAGATGTACTAAGGAGAATCTGGAGGTTATTTTCTCAAAAATAAAATTGTCCTGTTGCATATCTTGAATTCCTGTAGTTAAGGACACCTGTTTCCATTCCACTTCTCTAAATACCTCACACCCTCTCTCCACAGACACTCAGGTTCCCTAGGATCAAGTATAGGCTGATGCAGCACTCAGCATGCTATTTTCTTGAACGGTTACTTAAAAATACTGTTATTTTGATGCATAGTAAAACCCTAGTTAATGATGGGACAGGGAAAGAAGACACCAGGTAATATGGAGTGCCAGTTTCTTTATATTACTGTACATCTGGAATTTGGAACCTCAAATCACTTGCCACTTTTCAGAGCTCATCCTGTATTGTTTGCTCTGTGGCTGAAATTGCCAGTGAAATATTCTCGTGTTATCAGGCACTAAGATGCCCTTTCATCTGGAGGAGAGGTCAGTCACTTTATTGCCAAGTGACCATCAGTGTAATATTCCATGCTCAGTGTTACTTACTGGGGAAATGTAGAACCAGTCAAGTGCCAGTCAGTCTTATTTTTACTTAATCTCACAGCTTGGCAAAGTTTTAATCAATACTCATTCTGATAAAACATGCCTTTAAGAGTGTCCTATATTAACCTCCATTTTCAAGAAGCACTGTTGCAAAAGCAACAAAACAATTAATTATTGAAGAATGAGTATTTTATCTATGTTTCTTCCCCAGCAGAGAAGCATATAAATGGAAAGTAGCAATTTTGGATTATAAGGGGAAAGGAAAGGCAGAGATAACTAGTTATTCTGTGGAATGTTCTAGAGAGTAAAGGAATGAAAAAAACCAGCATAGATTTTCTTTACAGATAAACAACGACTTTCTTCATCTTAAATTTTGAGGGAAAGGACATTAACGAAAAAAATGAATGTTAAGTGATCCTTTCAAAAATTGCTGTTTAATTTTTAATGGGCACTTTTTTGTGAGAAGCAAATATACCCTTTGTTCTATTTGTTCAGTTTGAATACTTATTAAAAATACATTAATTGGAAATGGGTGTATAAAAATGGTAAAATTATTGATATGTGCAAGGAGTGTTCCTGTTGGTTCCAGTGAGGTCAGGATTTTATAGTATGGGAATTTATAGTTCTGTAACACACCATATAAAATGCTACGCTTAGCTATCATGTTCTTGTCTCCTTTGCCAATTTTTATTGCTACTTTTGACCTTTTTTCAACCTATCTTGTTTTATTTGTGTGACACCTGTACTGTATCTGACCCCTGTGTCTATACCATCTCCATGTCCATGTCTCTGCCTAACTCACTAAATTGTAGAGCCCTTTTCACTCTGATAGCCTTAATTTTCTTAACCCATCGTCATCTCCTATGTTGACTCCTGATGTCATAAGGTTCACTTGAAGGGCAGCCAAGTAAAATTTCCTTGAAGCAAATGTGCGCATCCCAGCGTTTTCATTGGGAGGTAGTAATCAGTAGCACTACAAAGGTCATGCATCTTGCCCCCTTCCTGCCTTGGGGACAGGATAGATGAGCCATTTTTAACTTGGGTGCCCGGTATGTCAGGACAGTGCGCTCCTGCCATAGATCTTCAAGCACTGAAAATGGCTAAGTTAAAATACATATTGAACAAACCTGGAGCTCCTAATATGTGTTTTTTATTTACAGTGTCTGTGGTAGAGCAAAAAAATAGAAAATGTTCTCAAGAAGAGATTGAAAGAAAAAAACAAGAAGCTCTTGCACGAAGAAAATCCAGAACACAGGCGTTCTTTAAAGATGCTTGAACTTGGAGTTTATTTTGTCTGTGGAGTAAGCTTTTGATAGGGAAATACTGTTAATGCTAGAAGACACTTTTTAAGCTCTGTTCACAGCTGTTGATGGCAAGCTTTTTCTGTTTTTCAATTTTAAAAGATCTGGACCTGAACCATAACTGATACTCTGGAGGTACTTGGTTTTAATTAAAAACAATCAGTTATAAATGTGTAGTCCCAAACTACATTTAGCTAGATGAAGATTCTGTTGAGTTCACATGTTGAAATGATATGGCCTGAAAATCATGAAAGTATTGGTATACACGCATAATGAAGTTGTCAGAAACAGACTGGATGTGTTTTGGCTGTATTATTGCAAGTATTCTAATCTGTAAGAAGACTGTCAGTCATACACAAAGAAATACTAATGTTTGCTCTCAGGTAGAAGAACATTTTAAAATTTTGGGTTAAATAAAGTACAATCTAGGAAACATCCAACACTGGAAAACTAACGGAAATGAACAGGCTTTCGAAAGTGTGCTCAGTTTGTCTCTGTTACCTGAGGTAAGAATTGTACATAGAGAAGGAAGAATTTAATATAAAAGTTTCATTATGCAAAAAAGTGTCCTGCAAAGGATATGTTATGTTTTTTTAAATTCCTTTCAGGAAGAATTGGAAATACCCTAAGGAAATTGGACCACCTTTTTCTAAACGCACATCACCAAGCTAATTAAAAAAGGTAGCATATGCCATTTTACCAAACCATGAGCAATATATGATACACTAGATGAAATCTCAACAACTATGCATCAGTTTAGCCTTATGGGTTGTACATATTTTAAACTAAAGGCTGTTAAATTATAAAAATGCAATGTCACGTCAGCTTAACAGGGGCTGATAGAATTTTTGATCTGATACATGGGTGTAGAGCTCAGACTGCAAAAACTGCCTCTGGGTAAGCTGCAAGATATTTTTCAACTGAGAAATGCTTATATGTAAACATGTGACACTCTGAAAAGTGACTGTAATTTTTCTTTGTAAATAAATAACTTGGAAACGTTCCTCCAAAGGTTGGAGGAAACTTTTGGTTTCTGTAGTATGCCATTTTTGTAACTCTTAAAAATGTAAGTATTGTATATTTGTAAGTCATCATTAAACATCTTTTTTCAGATTTTTCTGGTCTGTTTTTGAAAATACTATACTACAGAAACTGGTAAAAGGGTGTGAAACAGGAATTCCATATGAACTTTGCCTGAAGTCCTCACTTGGTAATTTCCCTAATTACTCGATGCCTCAGTTTTCTACCCATAGTGTGACAAAGTGCTTCCTTTGATCCATTTAAACTAACAATCCTTGATGGATGAGCTGGTTCAACACACAACCATCTTCAGTGCAGTCCTGAAATATATAACTATACTGGGGTCTTTGTGCTTGTTTTGACCGCCGTGGGGTTAGCGTCAGTTGTTAAAGGACTCGGAGCCCCAAGGCCACCAAAGACCATGCAGGTACCCAGTAAGTATTACAGTCTGTGGCTGCAGCTGCCTGCCCTGCTACTGTTGTGCAATACATGGTGAGTTGGATTAGTTTACTGATCTGACTGAAAATTAACCCAGAAAAATATTTTCAGCATTTCAAAGAACTTCGTCAATAATACTCTCAACAGTTAACATACCGTGAAATAGCAAGATTCTGTTGTTTTGTAAAGGCTCTGCTGGCAGCTTTCAGTTTAGAATACAGAAGATTTGCATCTCCATATGACAAATAAGTGTAAACCCCAAACAGCAGCCATTGGAAAAATTTGATTTATCCAGAGAATATAATTTGCTCTCTGTATTCGAGGTATGCTTGTCTTAGTTTAGATTCTCTTAGAACACCACAGTCAGGTAACTTGGCAGATGGACTATTAGCCAAGAAAAAGGCAACGAGAAAAGGCTGCTACTATCAGTATTAAATACGGGATTTATAAAACTGGCTTTTAAGGTCCTGATGCACAAGAGTGTTAAATACGATGAAGAAAGATAAAAGAGAGGCTTTTGCTAGAACAGTGTTCAGCTTAGTAATCCTTCCCTCCCCAGTATGTTTCCCTACATACAATTCTGTAAAGAAACCAGGATAATTTTTGTTTCTAGGGATAATTTAGTTAATTATGTTAATTAGTTCTCATTATGATATGAGAAGATTAAAGGAAGGAGCTATTATTGATGTTGAGTATTTTTTTTAGGAAGGTTTCATTTTCTGATGTGAAAGGACTAACTTTTAATCAGGTTTAAAACCAGCCAACTGCTGATTTTCTCAGCATCCGCAGTAGAAAGGCCCTGGAGCTGCCCCTATCATGATCACCCTTGATCATGAGCATCAGCGCTGTAAAATAAAGAGTTCAGTGTATGACACGGGGAATGCTTTCTTCATGAGGGGTGTGGAAAGAACCCCTTGCAAACTTTCCAGTGCAATGAAGACACGAACTCCATTTTAAGCAATTACTATCACTTCTTGCTCACTCAAGTACTTCCTAGGTGTTGCTTAACCATATTTAAAGAATTTGATGATCAGTGTGACACATACCAATTTTGACAGTGAGGCAAATGCAATCCATTACCCTCTGCTTTTAAACTAATCATGACAGAGAGACTTTGTTATTTATTTTACTTTTCATAAGTACCTATTTTTAGCATTTATTAGACTTCAAAAGCCTGTAATTTGGTTTTTATTAGACATTACTTTCCGAATAGAATTCACAACATCTTAGGAGCATGGTTTTCATACTTGATGGTGAGACAAACTGCCAAGGTTTTTTGGTTACGGCCTGACTATCCCCAAATGCCCTACCATACCCTCTCTCAGTTAACAAACTTAATAGAATTACTTCTTTTTGTCACTTGACTTGCTCCCTCTCCTCACCACTGGGAAAGAAAGTTGAGCAGCAGCCTCATCACCCCACAGATTTTTCAGGTTGTGCTCAGCATCCTTTGTGCTTCCTGGTGAGTTCCTGGTGGCCTGCTGGTATGCCTCAATCATGGAGTCTTTTGGCTGCTTGTGGTAGACAACAGATCTTCATTAGGAAAGTATCTACATAACTTTAATTAATTAATACATATGTACTCTTAAGAAGTTTAGTATTTCAATAGCTGATATTTCACTGTGAAGCCACATCTTCCTCGAGGCAAAAAAGTCCTATACAAACAGTAAAAACAATCTTAAATACATTCTAAATTAAATTATGACTGTCAGGTTTCATTATAAATTAATTTATGACTGTTTGCTTAAGCACTCATCTTCTTTTCATTCAGAGCATACTAATTTTTTATGTCAGTAGAGCAATCAGTAAGCTTAAATGTAATGTAAATGGAATTCCTGTGTGTCCCCATATCTAAGTATAATTTTTATTCCACAGATATTGACAGATTTCACAATGAGGGATGTTGCTCACTAAAATCCAAGTATTACCTTTCTCAAGTAAAACCTGTAGTGGATTTTTTTGTTTCTTTTAGGAAAGGCAGATACAATTAGGTAGAGGATCCGTTCATCATTATTCTCCATATCTGTATCTAAAATCCATACAGACATATTCACACTCTTCTTCTTCATGCTGGTGAGGGATCACATTTAAAGCATTTGAGAAATTTAGTAATACTGGGGTTTTATTGTGTTAGTTGTATCAGATTTTCAGAGAGGCCAGCACCCAGCAGTTCCTCAAATTTTGGCCTATAAGGCACAATTAATCTTGGGGCTGCAGTTCAGGAATAGCAATGTAATCATATACTATGTGTACCACTTATTACATCTAGACCTTTATACCCAGAGGAATAACATAGATGAATTCATTGATTTTATCTTCTTAAGCCTAAAAGGAGCTACAATTTTTCAGAAAAGAATAGCTGGAAGCAACAGATAGTGACCTAAATAGTAGAATTCCTAAGATAAAATAGAAGAAAATGAACACAAATGCTTCATTGTTTGAGAGCTGTATTGTCTGCAACACACTCCAGTGAATCCAGTGTTTGTGGAAGAGGCCAAGGCAGATATAATCTGTGGAGCTAAAAATGACAGCCTGAGTAAGTAGCCATCAGAGACGAAGCTGGGAAGACTCTGGCAATTGTGCTGTAAATCATAACTGCAGTATTTGTTCACAGCTCTGGTTTCTACATGTACTGGTGGTTTTGTCAGAATAGTCAGAAAAGTCCTGCCTCATAAAAACACTTAAGGATATCCAATGTACTGTTCTGATGGAACTAAATATAAATTTCAGTGACAGTTGTCTGGGTATAATGTCAGTATGGAGCTGGTAGACCATTAAGGGCCTGATCCTGCTCTTACAGTGATTTCCTTAAAGCAGTGGAGGTAAGGGGGTGGCTCAGGTGATAAAAAATCAAGCCCGTGCGTTTCATTATTGCAAGTAGTTCTTGTCTTTAGCACTAGCATTTATCAAAAATATTACTGATTATGTGCATTTTCAAAGTTTTTTGGGGAAATGGTTGCATTTACACATACCTTCTAAAGACCACAGTTAACAGCTTTCACCTCAAACAATGGTTAACAGACGTGAAGACTAAAGGATTTATAGATTTCCTTTTTAATGAAGGTTGTCTGCCCTTTGCAGCTTGTACTCACTAAAGGAAAAACTTGATTTACTTTTTAACCCTGGGAAATTAGGATCTGTGTAGACATGGGAATGAAGCTTTGCATGCACTGCCATGCTCCACAAACAGAAGAGATCCAAATAAAATATTATATTCTGACTGCTCATGGCAAGTTAGGTTTGGGGTATTATTCCTTTTTTTGGCTGAGCAGGGAGGATTTCTTACATTCCTAAAGCTGAGCATACGTCAGGCACGTTTGGCAGAATCGTGGCTCTAGGGCCAGGTGTCAAAGGATATTTAAGCACCTTAGGAAGTTACTCATCGGGGGTCACATTGGTGGCTCAGAGTGGTATGATAAAGAGCTCGATGAACAGTTGGTTTTGAATATCCCATTAGATGCTTAGCGGTACCTTTGGGTGTTTGAGGCCTGCAGAAAGCTGAACTGTGACAGCAAAAAAAAATGGACGTAATGAGGGATAGAAAAATGTGTTCTCCAAGGCTTGAGTAAGAGTTTGGAAAGAGTAAATGAAGTGTTAACACTTCTGTCATGGTTTCACCCCAGCCAGCAGCCAGGCCCCAGGCAGCCACTCACTGACTGCCCCACCAGCAGGGTTGGGGACAGAATTGTAAGGGTAAAAGCTGGAAAACTCATGGGTTGAGACAAAGACAGTTTGCTAGGGAAAGCAAAGCAAAACAAGGAATTAATTCACTACTTCCCATGGGCAGGCAGGTGTTCAGCCATCTCCAGGAGAGCAGGCCCCCACTACGCCTAACAGCTACTTGTGAAGACAAATGTCATCACTCCAAATGCCCCACCGCTTCCTCTTCCCCCCACTTTATACACTGAGCATGATGTCATACTGTCTAGAATATCCCTTTGGTCAGTTTGGGTCACCTGTCCTGTCTGTGTCTCCTCACAACCTCTCATGCACCCCCGCCTTCCTCGCCAGCACGGCAGTGCAAGAAGCAGAAAAGACCTTGGCTCTGTGTAAGCCCTGCTCAGCATAAACAAAAACATCTCTGTATTCTCAGCCCTGTGTTCAGCACAAATCCAAAACACAGCCTCACGCCAGCCACTGTGAAGAAAGTTAACTGCCCCAGTCAAAACCAGCACAACTTCCTTCACTTGCAAAGGATCATTTTTAGAAGAAGTTGTCTCTCATGTTCTACAGCAAAATCCTGAAATATGCTTAGAAATTCACAAATTTGAATTCCTGACTTCTTGGTTGCTTCTTTCAGGCTATACTGTACCTGGGTAGGGACAGATCTTTTTGTAGACTCTAATGCTGTAAAAGAAGACAACATTAACTGCAAGAGCTATTTCATTATTGAACTTGAATAGGTGTTAGCAATGGAGAAATGACCCTGGATTTTACTCTATTTTCCGTCTTGCTGAAATTGCAGCATGCTCACTTGTACTTGTGACTTCAATGTACACCACTTATCAGAAGTGACAGTCAAACCAACAAAGAACTCAATTTCCAGCATACAATGTCAAAAGATTTCAAGATTTTCTCCTTTTTTTGCAATGCCAGATTGCCAACCAATAGTAAGAAAGGAGACGAAAACTGTGTTTGTTTATGGGCTCGGAGTGAAGTCTCACAGACATATTTTCTGCACAATTTTCTCTCTAGGCCGACAGAGGCTCTTCACAGAAGCCTGCTATCCATATCTCATATGGACTTTTCTGAAACTCCTCAGGGCTCTTTTCTTCTCTTTCCCTTTTGTAACTGTAATGCCACCATGTCGGATGTGATGTGCTGTGTAGTTCTAACTAGGATTCTTGTCCTATTAAGGCTTCCACAACAACCAGACTCCTGCTCCTTTGTGGGAGACTGGAGCAATCTACTATTTCAAATTTACATTTTTAGCTAGATCTGTACCTCAGATATTTTCTAGTTCATAAGTCATCCACTCCTGACATTTCAGGATCCCAAGTTTGATGAGGTAAAATGGTGCAGTCTGTAATCTCTGGATGTGGAGGGGAGGAATACTTGGACTGCTTCTAAAGGCTGTATGTGGAGTTGGAACAACGAGTTCATATATGCTATACAGAAATCTGCAGACCTGAAATTTTTTAAAGGCTCCACATCACGGATGAAAAATTTGTAGAGATCAAAACAAACTTTGAATACACTCCACCAGAGTGTCAAATCTTGACAATGTAACACATAAAAAAGAGTCTAACCAAATGGCAGTTCTGTAATAGATAACCAGAGAGATATGAAGAAAACTTGGAGGACAGCCTGTGGAAAGACTTATGGAGGTGAATGGAAAGAAATTTGACAATGGTTTAAGATAATGTGTATCAGTGTAGTCCAGGTAAAGACAGACCTTTTTTTCATTTTCTTGTTAAGTCTGAGGCACCAACAAATCTGCATAAAACATCTGTTAGGTATAAAACTGTCAAACAAGTGTACATTTGGGAAATGAAAATATTCAGACATTCATGAAAGGGAGAGAGAGATTCTTGGAAGACATATATTTGTCATCTCAGCAATTTGCCTGTGTTCCAGAAAAAACACAAGTAGTTTTGTGAGCACTGCAAGCAATCAAGCCTGATTTCCTACAGAATAATTAATGGAGTTTCTAAAAGATGTGAGTTCAAACTGAACCTTTTTTGGTTGGATCCCATATCATGAGTATCCACCATGGATTCTCTAGTAAGAATGATTGTCTCTCTGGGTTCTTTGGCAGATACAAGGATTTTTAGAGACTTTCTCCTCCATCACCTCACTCAGTTTCATCAAACTTCTGAAAAATTATTTTTTAGACTCTCTAAAGAGCTGAATTTTTTTCTCACCCAGTCTACTCAGTGAAATTTTTCCATCCTTTTCATTTCATGGTAGTGTTGTGCCTGTGATGGCCTTACCACACATGAGAAATGGTTGCTTCTACCCTTCAAATCGGATTTTTGTTATTCACAGGAAGTCTTTCAATTAATTAATAATTAATTTGGTGCTAGAAATGAGAGAAAATGGGAGAGGGCCTGGGACTTTCATTCCTTCCATTCTCACCCTGAGAAGTCCTCTGTGTGTCTGTTTTCTCCATGTTGTTGTCAGTCAGCTGCCATACTGCTGATGGAAGCCAGGATGTTTGGTAGTAACAGCTGAAAGCACCAGTCCTGCCCTGTTTTATAGATGTATACGTATTTTAATTAATTTTCTATACAAGAATATTTATCAGCTCAAATCAAGAAGTAAATCTATTTTAAAATTAAGGTAGCTTCAATATTTACTGCAACTTCATGACAACTTTGGACAAGAATTTAATTACGCCGAGCCAGCGCACCATATACATTGTAGGGAGGTACCATGGGACTTATTTTAAAGTGTAATTTAAAGTATATGTTCTAGACTGCTCCTCAGCGTGAACTTAAATCAAAATATTTCCACTGATGGAGCACATTCTTCAAAACTGATTTTAAAAGCCACAGTACTAATGGAGGCTTACTGTAATTTTATGTTTTAGGGTATAAATGACTTGCAAGAACAGTCTTGTGAAGTTCTGCTGTAATTTAGTATCTTTAAAGCTAAAAAATTCTACAGAAATATTTTTTCGGGGGACCTACTTTCCCCCCCCTTAGTGTTACCTAGAAATACATCTTTCATACGCCAGTTTTGTATCCCTTGCAGTTCACACATGACATCCAGAAAACAAATTGAAATGTCACGTTGTGCTTTGCAGAACCAGCTTCCCCCGAGAAGTGGACAACTGGTAAGGATTCACAAGATGGAGTTTTTCCCTCCTACTACTCACTGCTGGCTTTGTGCATGCTGCTCTCAGGGAGGTTTACAAAGGCCAGCAATGGTTTTCTTGTTCACTCTTACCTCGGTTTTTTTGCTGGTACCACTCACGGTGTTACGGGGAGAGGAATGTGTTCTGAAATGTCTGTGTTTCAGGGCCTTGCTGTGAAAATGCCACCCAACCTTTGCAGCATAGCTGCATCCCACCACAGGGACATGCGAATTACCTGTGTGAATACACGGAAAGTAGCTAGCTAGACAACTAAATTGTCATTTGCACTGACCTTATTTCACTATTTTACTGCAAAGAGCAAGAACTGCTGCTCCATGTCAGTACCTTAGGCCTTGCCTACCTTAGGCTGCTGTTTGACTGTTTAACAAACTTAATTCAATAAAATGGCTGATGCCATTCCCTGACCGAGCAATTTCTAGAAGAAAAAGTTAGCACAACACCCTGAGGTGGATGAAGAGCTTGGTGTGTTCTGGGGTACAACTGCCTAAAAACACAGACACAAATGAGATGGGCTATGCCAAAACACAAAGGGATTTCTTTACCACTTAATTATCCTGTGTGGCAACTGTTTTAGTGGGCATTATTTGCAAGTCTTCATTTAGGTAAAAATAGCTATGTTTCATATTGCTGGGGCACCATTTTATTGTAAGGTTATGCCAAGCATATGCTCAAGGATGCTTCTACCTTATAGACAGGCAGGCTATCTCCTAACTGCTCCAAAGTCATCTAAAGCCAGATTTACACCCACACAGTGCTGTTAACAGCTCCACAGGAACTCTAACTAGCCATGAGTAAATAAGGTCCATAACCAAAAATGCTGAGCAGCACCTCAGCTGGTGTAAATTGTCACAGGTCCTCTGTGGGGGATGCTTTACACAACCAGAAGATTTGTGCACAGAAAGTCGACCTCTGATACATAAAATGTCCTTGTACAACAGGAACATGCAAACTTTCTTTTGAGCTCAGTGGTAAACTTGTGGTTTCTTACCCCAGACCCACAGGTGTGCTTCACCTTTTACTGGCCAAGATAGGTGTTTGCAGTGGTCCACTTGGGAACAGAGATGCCTTTTTAAGTTCCTTTCTAAGGTGTATTCTAAATGCTTGGGAAAATTTACTTGCAGCTGGATAACCCACACAGCGCTGGGTAAGCCACACGGATTTTCAGTGGATAACCCACACAGATTTTCAGTATTCCTAGGTAAACACAGTACTGCATGGCCATCCAGTGCTGTGTTGAAGGGGTCGTGAGGCTTGATTAGCCCTGATTGGCTCAGAGGCCAGAAGTTTGCAGTGATTACCCTCACAAAATTACTGGATATTGGTTCGAAGGGACCCACAAGGATCATCAAGTCCCATTCTTAAATGAATGGCCCGTACAGGGACCAAACCCACAACCTTGGCATTATTAACACCATGCTCTGACCAACTGAGCTAATTTTGGGCACTTGAACTGAATCATGTAAATCATTTAAACATATTCAAATCAGTTTTGTGATGGAGAGGGCAGGACTAGGCCTGGCTGCCAAGGGACAGCCATCTGGTCCTGCTGTCAAAGCACAGACAGGTGTGGGATAGGAGAAGACAAGATTTTGTGCCACAGGGCCACAGTGAAGGGATGGTGGTCACCTTCAGATTTTCTAGACTGCGGAGAAGCACTGAACTCTGAGTCAGAGGTCAAAGCTGGTCAGAACTGAAGTGTTCCCAAAGGAAAACCTTTCCTATCACACTCTGTAAAGAAAACTGGTTCGGCATAATATATGGATTGCACGACAAGGAAGGTGGAATACAGAGGCCATGCAGTGGCTCAAAGCATTTAATTTAGTCTGATTTCCTGTACTGGAAAAGTCTTGGTTACCTTAAAGGTTGTGGCATGTGGATCTGGAGACCGAATTCTGGATTCTTCCATTCATTTTCTGTAACTCACCACTTAAAACCTTCAGCTCTAGACCTTGTCCAAACTGTATCATGGTCCTGACGCAAAGAGTCATTTGCAGAACGCAGAATATATTGGTCTGAAGTTCATCTCAAGGGCAGCCCTGTATGAACTGGAAAATTACTCACTTGTCTGCAGCACATCTGGACTCTTGAGTCAAGGCCTACAGAGCTTCTAGATCACAACCCTAAAGAATTACATATTTTGTATCATACTGTGTGGCATCATACCCTTCCTATATCAGAGGAATATTTGTGATATCTCACCTAATTGTCCACACACTGCAGTATTTTGTTATTTCTGTCATAGAGAGTTCAGTTGTTGCACTCCTCCAGCACTCCTTTTAGGTTGGCGGGAGAAACTTTGCAGAATAAAATAAAAGCCTATGCAAAAAAATCACCCAGCTCTGTAAAACTGAGATAACCTCATTCTAACTCCTACATAGCCCTAGTTGTAAAAACTCACCCAGTAAAAATTCTGTGTAGCAATGCTTTCTGAGTCACAACAAGTAATTGAGTGTACCAAGAACTCCTGTCGTAATTTTTAATGGCAAACTTTAAAAAAAATAGCCAGTGTGTTTCAATACAAAGTAAGAGCAGTTGTAGAGCTTGCAGCTTCCAGGTTTGCTCTAGGCTTCATGTTATTCACCATTTGCTTCTTTTTTTTCACTACGTGAGAAATGCAATTATTTCATTTCTCAGTATAGTGACTGTTTTGCATTCTTAACAGTGATGTACTGGAGCACACTGGGGGCCATTCATGCTTTTCAGACGTGAGTACCAGTCTGGGCTCTCTACCACCTCCAGGTACTGTGGGGAACATTGGCTTCACTGGGGCTGTGCCTGGGCGTGAGAAGAGATTGCAGTAACAGGCCTCTGGCCAGTATCACCGTTTTTGTCTTCCAGTGCATTAAAGCTTGACTGAAAGGCACAGTTCAAAGTTGAGAGATGAGTTTTAATGAATGATTTCAGGAAGCAAAAAAAAAATTGCTCAAGGGTGACGACAAAAACATGCTTCTTTCTCTATGGAGCAACGCAGCAGAAAGAACAGAAAGGAAAAAGGGGACAGAGGAAACCTGTAAAAGAGAAGAATAGGAGAAGCAGTCAGCTAAATTGAGTGGAAGATAAACGGCAGCAGAACCTCAAGCAATAGATTTCACGGAGTTTTTTAATGGCTTACACTTTTTATAGCAGGCAGTAGAAAATCAAGGAAGGTTCTGGTTAGTGGAGACAAGGCAGTATTGGCAAGCAGTATTTTAGGTGGAAGAAAGGGAAGTGGGGAGATCTTGCTGACATCATCGATCAAGAACAGAAATGATCATAACATTTTTAGCTTGTGTTGATGAAAAAAATCGTGATCGCCACCATGACAGAGAAGACAATCAATGGCAGAATGGGCAGCAAGATAAGAGAAAAGATGGTCTAGGAGACAACTCTGGAAACAGCAAGTGTAACAGGACAGAAAGAGGAGATGAGGATCTGAAAATCAGGAAGAAGTGGTAAATAACTAACCTTAGGAAGTCAAGCCATTATGTAAGTGACAGCAGGATGTACAGAAGCGAATGACTGTGAAAGTGCAGATGCACAGAGAATAACTGTCATAGAAAGGCAAGAGCATCAAGGATTCTGACATGGATACCTCTGTGAGGCAATGGAGAGAGCAAATGGCAAAGAGAGACACAAAGAAATAAAGGAGCTGTCAGGGAAGGTGCATGTGCAAAGCAAATTGGAAATGAGAGCAAATTACAGAAGCCAAGTGCTGGGAGGGAAGGATCAGTAAAGACAAGGACGAAGATTGCCTTCAGATGAAACCAAGCACAGGACCCGGAGAAGTGTAGCTTCTCTTACCAGAGACTGAGAAGTTTCTTAGTAATGGCAAGAAACAACAGCTTCCGAGAAAGTTGAGGCGGACACGAGGAAATCAGTGGGCTGTTAGAAGGATATACTGAATTAAAGTGATCTCATTTTTTCAAGAGCAAGAGCATCCTTGAAGGTAGAGTCCCTAGGAAAACAGAGCAGTTAAAAATACACAGGAATTGAAGAATCAAGAGACAGCAGAAGGCAGAGAACTTGCACTGGGCCTGGAGAGATATTATATCAAGTATAAAGAGAAGGAAGGGAACTAGGGTTTGTGGAAGACAATGCAAGAGGAAGCTGGAGGTCTGATCTTATTCACTCTCTCCATTACAAAAAAGGACTAGATCCTGGCAGAGGGAGGACAAAGGTTAGCAGAAAACCACATTTTATTAGTCATGAGCAAACACAGAGGATTTGAAGCTCCCAGCCCAGTCTGAACATCTGTATGAGAGGCAGTTCAGCCTCTGGAAGAAGTCCTGACCCTATTAAAGTCAATGACAAAACTCCTGTTGCCTTCAACAGAGCCAAATTTTCACCTTGTGGCAGTGGCCATTCCATTGAGAATTCCAGCATGAATGCCAATTAGTGCCAGTTTCAAAGGTAACATCTGTGACACGGATATGTGCTCCACTGGAAGATGAGCTAAGATTATCAAATTGAGTTTGCGTAGACCGGTAAAGGTAAGTGTGATATTTGCTGACAATTTACTGAGGCAAATAGATTGACACACATAGAAAAAGCTGAGATTTTGAATACTTCCAAAGCATGCTAAAAATGGCACCATAATTGATCTAAGACAAATAAATAAATAAAAGAAATTAATAACTCAGCCTGTGTGTGGCAGGTCTAAATGAATAAATTAGTAAATTAAAAGACATGCATAAAACAATGTTTAATTAAAAAAGGGGGGGAGGGAGAACCACTTTGAAGAGTAAATTGCCTTATATTTTTTATTGAATTAATATGAAAAAGAAATTACCTGAGGATAGGGCATTGCTGCTGAGAGGCTTTCAGATGCTCGACTTACGTGACAGCCACTATTAGCACATTCAGATTAATAGTTTAGCACTAATTGGAATATTAAACGGAATGTGTCATTTTGATTTCGCAAAATGTGCATCTGAGCATTATACTTAATACTGTGCTGATCTGAAATGTATGCAGGCTGGATACCACAGCGCTCAAAACAGTTACTTTTTTTAATGTGCCTGTTGATATTCTACACACCTTTATCAAACCCCTGCAGTCACTGTACGATTTAATACACAATATCAGTTCAATCTCCTGATAACACTGAACACTTCCCACTTTATAAGTTTTGCAACACACCAATTTTACAAGTGACTCCGTTGAATGAGACCTGTGGCTTCCAGCACTACTATCCCATTCATGAGTGTAAATCTGGGCTAATCTGGCACGGATAGACCCATCCTTCTGGTTTTCCCAAGTTTTATGTAGATCGGAATCTCTCCTAATGTGTCTGATTGCAATTCTCCACTCTGGTCTATTATTTTCATATAAACATTTAATCCACTCTGTTTAGACCAGTATTACAATTGCTTAAAGTAGCAAGAGAAAACCACAATAATACAACAAACTACAGTAATATATGCTGGGTAGCAGATAAGCCACATTTCAGCCGCTAAGAGATTCCTGCTTCAAGGCAGATCTGTAGCTCCTTCTAAGCCAGGTTCTGCATAATTACATGATCGTATCAGGAAGTCACCATATCGCTAATCAAATGCACGTGTCCAGACACTGACATGGCCTCTGAGCAGCTGATGGTACACTCAGAGGAGACTGAGGCTGCCGTGGCAGAAGGGTTGCAAATCCAGCCTGACCGTGCACTGGCAAGTCTGCATGTGAAAGCTTGCACATTACCTGCTCACATTGCACCTAGCCGTAGGAAATGCACTAAATCTTTTCATGTTATACACACCAAATTCAACAAAAGCTTTGAAAGAGAGAAAGAAAGACATAGATCAGTTTTTAATTGTTCCCATTATGTATGCTAAAATGAAAACTAGAATAAATAGTATGGCGTAAACTCACTGCTCTTCTGCCACTATGTGGAATAAGACCTGCTGAGCATTTCAGTACCTTTAAAGTGTGAGACTCTTGGATGAACAATCTGAACTGAAACAAGATGAGCAATCAGGCTTTTTCAACATGTGTAACACTGCCAGATTGGCTCTGCTTTTGCTCAGCATGCAGCTGTCCCCTGATTTCAACCGCAGTCTTGTGCAAAGATCACAGGTGGAATACAACAGACTGGTTTGAAGTCATACTGGTGTCAAAGAGCAGGGGCACAACACCAGCATGCTGAACATGACCTACCCTGGTGCCTGAAGTCAGGCTCTGAATGACCATCCCAACAGAGGAGGTAGAAAGCTGAGAAAATTAAGAGGTTTTCATCCTAAAGCTGTGGACTAGACAGGTTTTCCTCACAGAGACACCGACTTGTCCATTTCAGAAGAGAGGTAGGGGTGGGGGTGGGGGTGATGTGCTATGTGTGTATGTGTCGAGTGAGGAGAAGACAGGTTTAATTAATCTTAAATGCCTTTGCAATTCAAGAATTGTAGCCCTGGATCAGTTCCTCTACTAACATGATTAGCAAATATTGACTTTTGAGTACAATAATAATGTGTCATCTGAAACCCTTGATAAGTAACTTAAGTACTTCCTTAGCTTGCATCTTATTAAATTAGATGAGGTACGGTTGAGACACATAACACAAAGCCCTTGAAATGAGAAATCAGACCTAAAGATTTTAGCATTGATTAAGAAAAGTCAAAAGTTAGAATAAAGATGAAACTCTGTGGCCCATATTTTGATCTCGATCCATTTCTGTGAGTACAGATTGCCTCACTCTAGAATTTATGCTGATGCTAGTGAGCTATTCAAAATTTGTTTCAGTATTTACCAACATGGATATGTTTTCTTTGGAGTTCTTTAGCATGGAGTGAAGTAATTTTTTTTCCATTTTTGCAATACTGTAATTGTCATAGTTATAACAAGTGCAAACATTTGCTCTTTGTGACTTCTTGGCATGCAATCCATCACTTGATTATGTATGATGACCATATAATGTCAGTTTTACGGAAGGTTAACTGGCAGAAGTTTTAAGCCTTTGAAGTTAATATAAGAGAGAAAAAGAAAGGCGTCACACTTGTGTGCCTGTGAATATAGTACGTATAACATACTCAAATCTGTTCATAAGGTTTAGCTTAAAAATGTGTACAGCAGCTCAACCAAGAAGGGAGTTAAAAGATGTGATACTCCTCAGATGCAACCTGACATATCTTACTTTATTGATTAGTTTTCAAAAGCAGTGCAGTGAGAGTACTACACTTACAATAGACTTTGGAATGAGTAGTGGGGGGGAGAAAAAAGCTCCAAATGTCATCAAAGCAAATGGTCTGTGAATGTTGCTTCAAAGCTAGTCATTAGTTGCCAGGGTGTTTTGCCACAAAGCTTGTAAAGAGGTTTTCCTGGAGGGGAAGGTATGACAAAATGCATTTCTTGGCAAGATGACTTCTGCTTAAATAGCAGGACACATTAATTCTTGCTTGATACGTAAAATTAATTAGAGGATTAACATCTTTTATGAAATTTTGCCAGAGATTTTTTCCTTTTTACTGGGAATAGACCCCAGGCCTTTTCTGTACTCTAATGAAATTGCAAATTGACTTGTGTTCAAATGATGCTTGACTAAAATGAATAATTAAAAATGTATTGCTAACAATGAGATGGGTCAGCTGATCTTTTCAAGGATTAATTAGTTTCAAGAACCATCTTTTATATGTAACACAGCAAAAGCCAATGCCAGCCCACCTTTTATTCATGCAGTAGTTCCTCTTGAAGTCAATGGACCCATTCTACTCCTAATTATCCAAGGTTTTATTCCAGATTCAATCTGTTTAGAGTGAGTTTTCCTCTACAACCATTCGGAGAGGAGTTATGCCTGAAGGAGTTGAGCTGTTATTCTATCTACAATTCAATGAGCCCAACTCCTCTCTATTAGGATCTGATCCAAAACCAGGCTGAACTGACAGGAGTCTCCTGTTTGTCTTCATTAAGCTTTGCCTAAAGATGAACAGTGTAACATCAGTGTAAGAACTCTGTGATTGTGAAAGGAATAGTGTTTAAATTTTCCTTAGGTGAACAAGTGGATAAATGAAGAAAAGCTAAAGGGAATAAGGAAGTCTGTGTGTGATTGTGTCCATGCTTTTCCATGCAATATGAATAAGAAGGTTCAGGAACTAGGAAAAATGACTTAACATAAATTCTTCAGAAGTGGGTCAGGAATTTAATTCTCTGATTTTTTCAGGAGTTTAAAGTGTTTAATTTTCAAAAGCATCTAAGTGCAGTTACTTTAGTTACCATTTCAACATGTGCCTTGAAAAATCCCATTGAATGCCTATCTGCTCCTCCACACCTCTTTGAAAGTAAGTCCCTATTAAAAACAGTGACTTGCGTACAGTGGCATCTAACTCTGGTGGATGCCACACAAAGAAATATTTGGAGGTTAAGAGCAGAAAGGTGGAAAAACTGCTCTGCTACAGTGGCTCTGTCCCTTTTGGTACTTGAGTTAGGTCATTTAGGGCTGATGTGGGTATTTGTGCACAGTGCTGCCCTATGCCATGTAGAAATTTTCTCAGGTACTCTGAAAACTTAACCTTTAGCTTCATGGATTTACAGAGGCATAAAGGTGCAAAGGGAGCTCATGATTAGATTCAAGGACACAACTGGTAGCTTGCTGCTGAAAATCTCTCTCATTGATCTTTCACCTTTAAAATATGAAATGTCTGAGTTACTTCCCCAGTGTGTGCAAAGAAGCATGTTTCACTTTTTAAATTCCTTAATCACCTTGTGTGTTTATAAAAGGTCCCTTTCTGCAACAAGAATTTTAAAAAAGGAAACCTAACATTCAATTTCAGTGTTTTCTCAAAACACCTAGATCTCAAAATGCTTATTTCTACTTGCATTTTTCTGAGTTCCTGTCTCCGATGGATTTTTCAGATGTGTTTTATGTTGTGTTATGATGTTTCTAATTTGGGTGATGAAAGGTTAAAAGATATGCCTGCATGAAATTACTCAGTGGCTCTTGTGAACTAACATCAGAGCTTATTGAGTATGATCACTCTGTCATTTGCTTTGGCTGCGGCAAAGCTTTCAGATACAGTAGGACTAAGCTGGGATCCCCAGAGCCTACTGTAGAATTTGAAGTGGGGCAAAAAGACATAGTTTCCTTGCCTAAGACCTGCAAGCCATGTGTAAAGAGACGATGCTCTGGAAAATGTTGTTTTTCTTTGGCTGCCCTTTAGTCAGATCTTCTCACTGCTGGCATTGTGCAGAGTCAGCTTAAAAGGTGTATTTAGCATTGAGGGATTTGGTAAATACTGCTTTATTGTGCTTCATACTCCCTACAGGGCATTCTGAAGGGGTGAATAATAAGTGTGAACAGGAAGAGCAAGTTTCCAGTCCTGTCAAATTAATTAGAGCAGTGTAGAATGAAGTGAGGTTTGCCATTAGGTAGGTTCAAAACAGGCAAAGGGAGTCGCTCAGGCATATACAAAAATGTTACCCCACTTCTATTATTGTTGTTTTCTTTTGAATCAGATATAAAATGTAGCTATGTTTCGTTAACCATGGCAAAACCTCTTCCAAATACTGGGTGTAAAAATAAAGTAAGCTGGAGAGCAAAGCCCTGCTGTGGCAAAAGCAAAAGCTGCCAAGCGATGACGCTGCCCTTAGATCTGCTGCTCGAGAAGTGTTTGCTTACAGTTTTAAGGGAATTACCGACACCAAGCTTAATGTCATTTAATTCCGTAAAGACATTTTAGAGATTGACTCAGCTCGCAGCTGTAAAACAGTCCCTCTGATTTGCCAGCTGCCTGCTTCATAATTTTCTGCAACTTGCCTTTTTCCTTACAGCAGCCCAAAAAAGCCATTCATGGTGTCATACTTGGGCTCTAGTTCATGTCTTTTCCTAAGTCTTTTCAGGCAGACATCAACATGGTAGGTAAAAAAGGGTCTGATCCAAATCCCGCTTCAGTCAGTGGAAAAGATTCCTGCTGAATGAAGTGAGGGCTGGATGAGATCAGTAGACCCTCTTTTTTTCATTCTCTTCCCAGACAGGAGTAATCTCTATTGTGCATTTCCAAGCTCTGGTATGAAATGACTCAAATTCTGAGGCTACTGCTTCTCCTGAAAACTGGTCCCCAGACTAAACAGATCATCTGATAAGAAAATTACTTCCCCCTTTATCACAACACACCTTCTATTTTTTTTCCCTGGAAAGTCTTAATTTTTATTGTGCCTCAGTTTGTTTTCACATTTGAAGTGATAATTAAGCATATAACATATTCATCCTATGTTTTCAATTATGTACATTTAGGCACTTCCATACTTCTTTCTAACTAAGCCCTTTGTATTTTTGAAGCATTTTGTTATTCTTCTGTGACTTCCCTCCAAGGCATGAACCTCTCTCTCACTTGCTTGCATATGGTGTCTGGAGACGTGAACCCTTTACCACAATACACCACAGCAACTCTCCCCGTGGACAAGAATATTTGGGTGAAATTAAGTTGATCCTTAGTCACCCTACACTACTTTTTGGTGATAAGGAAAAAAAGACAGTTCCAGTCTCTAAATCATCCTAAAGCGGAGGTTTAAAACAGGTGAGACTGTGTCCTAGAGGGTCTGTTTCTCTACTAGGAGGCTTACAAAGGAGTCTAGAAGGCCCAGTGTGGCTGTAGAATACATTTACCATAGTCATATTCCATCCCATGAAGTGAGTCATGCCTTTGGAAATGTGCGACTGGAAATGTTATTCCGAGTGGCTTAGAAAGGAAACAAATGTTATGTCAAACAAAATAAATCTGTTGTGAAAAACTTTTTCCGTTAACTTCTTATCCAGGGAGGCTAACAAATATTAGGCATTTTTATAACCTTGGAAGTTCCTCCTTTGATGTTTATAGAATGGAAGGTTGTGGTTGTTGGTGCTGTTTGTGTTGAAAAGTGCTACAATGAAGACGCACCAGATTTCTAACATGAATTAACAAAAAATTATGCTGAAGCATGAATGAAATGTTTCAGCATTCCCTGCATCCCCTTGTCAGCTTAGCCTTAGGTTTATTTTTTCTAATTTTGGTTCATAGACAATTTCAAACTTGTTATGCTCAGCCTGATTCAGAACAAAATCACATATTAAGTTTGGGATTTCCACCCAAGTTGACACACTGGAAGCACCTCCCTCTCCATTTTGTTTTCCATACAGAGCCTTCCTCAAGCTTTACTTCTGTTCCTCTCTTTTAATAGAATACAGGAGTATTCACTCCAATTTTCCTCTACTTACCATCATTTCTGAAGCTCCACTTTACATGTCACTGCTGGCCTCTGATAAGTACAGCTTGTTCTCTAGCGATCCATGTACTGTACTTGACTGTGAGGGTGTGGGAGGGAACACAGAAGGTCAGGGGGTAAATCTCCTCCTTATACATTTTGGTCCAAAATTGATCTGATATGAATCAGCACTGCTCAGCTGACTATTGCTGTGTGCCTCTAAAGAGCTCAGTTCTCACCACGGTAAATTTCTGTGGCATTTAAACCCAAGGAAAAGGCAGATCACTGAATGCTGTCTCCTTTTTAGGGTGGTACAGTGGCATGGGAGTCAAAAATGTGGGCTCACTGAAAGAAAACATGATGAGGGGTGCTTCAAAAACTGTGACATTCCTGCAAGCAGGCTTTTGCCACTGATTTTCTTTCAGCTCCCTTTCAGGTTTTGGCAGCCAAGGAGCTCCTGCTCTAGGACCTTCAGAGGGAAGATCGTCCGCAAAGGGAATGGTTTTGGTGCTGGGGACAATAAGAAGTTTGGGGCCTGAGACTTAGAGGCAGACACTCCCTTCTCTTTTTGAGAGGATTTCAAAATCCTTTGGTTTTAAATCCAAATTGAAAAAAGAAAAAAAAAAAAAAAAAGACATTTTACAATTGCAAAACCCTCCATAAAACTGAGCGATTTTTCTCCCCACAGCTCCATCCGAAACAGATGGAAATTTCTTTAGTGAAGTGACCACTTAATTAAAAATATGTGATACCAAATTAATACCATTTCAGCAGGTACTGGGAAGACAAATGAAGACTGTCTAACCTTCTCCAGGTGTCTGAGACAACTATCTATTGTTTTTTAAGGTGTCTGGCAGCTGGTAAGTAATTTAAATGATGCTTGTCAGCTCCCAAATAGAAGAAATAAAGGAACACAAAAGAGCAAGATTTCAATTAAAGTTCATCATGTAAAACAGGCCTCATGCCTTCCCTGACCACAGAGATTAGCTTTTGTGTCTGGAATTGCATTTAATAAACCTCCTCCCTTGACATGGAACATCTGCTCCCTTTAGGACTATTGTTTTACACCCATAAATAAAACATAAAATTATATTTTTGTCACTCTTCAGGCCAGATCTTCAGCTGGCATAAATCAATGGCAAGCAGTCAACCTCAGCAGAGCTCTGCTGACTTAAACCAAATGAGGATCTGGCCCTTGATGCTTTGGTGCTGAAGAAAATAATGGGTCTGGGCAGAGTGTGTGGGACATTGTTTATCAGAGAATGTGTGTGAAACTACGTGGAGCAAGTAACCACAAAGCATGATTGATCTCTCCAGCATATTTTAACACTTTTTTTTTTTAGTGTTTACTGAAACCTTTTAGGTAGTGCAGTCTTCTCAGATATCATTTTATGTTTGAAAAGCTTTCTAATTCAAAATGAAAAGTTACGCGCCGCTCCAGTGAACCTCTAGCTTCAATTACTTGCTGTGCAAATGGTTGGCCTGCATTTTGACCAATGTTTATGGTGCTTGGCAATTTTTCAGTAGCTACTTTACCCTGATATGATTAATTTCTTGCCTAATATGAGGTTTTGCATGTGTAGAGCTAAAATAATCCTACGAGGCAGAAGAGAAATAAAAGAGCTTGTGTGTTTCAGCTTTAAAAACATTTGAAACGTAACACCACAATTTTAAGCGTGCCAATGATAATACAAGTCAGCCATGGATGAAGACTACCACAAGAGACATGAAGTTCCTGATGGGATTCGGTAGCATGCAAGCCACCACTTGGCTGGTAAGATCAGCACAATAGATCATAGCTGGGCAGCCTCAGGAGCGGGGAAGCAAGAGACAGACCTGGAGCTCATCACGCATGAGTGCAGCAATAGGAGGAAGAATGGCTACTTGGTACTTATTTGCTTTCATGATGCCAAATCCTTCTCTACATGCCAGTATCCCTTTGTACCAGGAGCGTTCACATGTATTAACTTCCCTGAAGTTAAAGACGATGTAACTTGAATAAGTGAATTTTAATTTAAAAATATGTTTTGGTTTAAGCACCTGAGAAATCTCACTGGTGTCGGGCTGGAAGTCTGGGTTTGTGCTTTGCCTTCTTTATCAGGATCAAGCTGATCCTAGTAGGAGAGTAGGCAGTGCCACAACCCTAAAAAGACAAATATTTTTGACAGGATATGAGGAGAATGAGGTGCCCAACCACCAATGCACTGTAAAGCAGAGAGACATTTCCGTGGGCCCTGGCACCCAGGTGTCTTTGGGCTGTAAAAGGAGAGATATGGATTGTTATCACCAAGCTTTCTGCCTGCTTCTGCCACACCAAGAGATCCAACTGCTCTGATTCAGTTCATCATCCAGAGTAAGACTCTAAATGCAAGCATATCCTCCTCTTCAGTGATTTAAGCTAAAATATTGTGCTGTAAACACATGAGGCTCTTAGGTGGGCACGTGATCCTGTGTGCTGATTCATGGGGAATATCATCTTCAGCACAAGTTGCAAAACAGATCGCCGGAGGTGGTAACTTCTTAAACCACCTTCAAGGAAGCCCTTAGGTACCTTCAAAATCCCAGCCTCCATATTTTTATTTAAAAAAATCACACACTTGTCAGCTTAATAGAATGTGTATCTACCTTGCAAATTCCAGTACTCAGACTAGCTGTAAATGAGCTAACCATAAATGAGCCTGCTTTCTGGCGGGATAAATTGGCCCATATGGAGCTACCACTGCCAAAAAGCAGGGTAAATTAGTCCTGTTGGTGTCCTCTGCTGTCTCATCTTGAATGTGTCCAGTATCCACAATGGTTCCTTTACAGCCTGCCTGGGCATTTCTGCATCGTCATGCGGACATCCTCAGAGCAATATTGTTATTATTGCCTTAACGTCTACAGGAGCACAGGAACTCAGCCCAACAGGGCTAAGTTACCTTTTGCCTTTGCCTTTTAGCTCAGAGCAGGGGGGGCAAGTCAGAGGGGACAACACAGCAGCATGACCTCAGTGATTTCTGCTTACATGGAAGTACCAGAAGTACATGGTCATCCTGGGTGATAATGAATCCTGAGTCGTCCTGAACACAGGAAACTACCTTACAGCCAAAAAGACATGCTACAGAGAAGCACTTGATGCTGAGATGTGGGAGATTTTTTGATTTTTGACTTTTTAAAGTCAGCCAGTTTTAAGTTAGTGCTTTCTTTTTTCTTTATTTTAAAATAAAATGAAAAAATATGTGGGATTAATTGATCTACCCTGGGTAACTCAGCCAGTTTTGTCCTTCAGGTTCTAAAGAGACCTAATCAAAACATTACTCGGGTTTTAAAATTCTTATTTAATATCTAAAGACTGTGTTTTTGTGGATCTCAAACATCTTGAGTGGTTTTGAATGAAAAAGAAAATTTTAAAAATTAAGAAACTTGTTTGAAAATAAACTGAATTAGCTGCATTCAAAACTAGTCCTGAAGCAACACCTTTCCCTGAAATGTGAAGCAATGTGGAACTTCACAAGGCACCTACACGGACGAAAGAAACGGAGCATTGAGCGAAGTTCGATCTATACTTAAAATTTCAGACCCATGATAGGTAGGAAATTACTCGCTATAGATACACTTACACACTTCCATGGACATGAGAGGCTTAAGGCAGGACAGTTTGCTTCAGTCAGGTGAAGTAAAATAACTTACGTTGATAAAACTGCACTGGCACCTCTGCATCTGACAATGAGCGCACTGGCACAGCTGTTGGGCAAACAATTACACCCAATTTAAAACCCACATGCCAGCAAGATCTCTAACAACAATTCTAAATATACCACGTTAACAGAATTCTACAGGTTTCAGGAATTAATTTCATCCAATAGTGCAGCATTTTACAGCCTGATAGTACGAAACATGAGAATCCACTTCAAATTTCTGGATGACTTCTGATGTGATCTTCCTCAGTACCACGAAGAAAGGAGAAGACAAGTTTAAAATGCCTCAGTGCTATCCAGTTTCCCACTCAGTGTTCTGCCTTGTCTAGTCTTTGCAGAAAAAAGGGGCAGAGCAATCAGCATGTAATGAAATCTCCTCCGAAAGGTGAATGCAGTCCTTTCTTTTTCTGTATTTACTTATAGATCAGGGTACCCCTGAAGAACTATAAACAGCTGAGAGCAAGAAATAAAAAGACCTCTGAAAAGTTTTATGTCCTCCAAACTATAAATGTCAGGTTGAATACTAGGCAGTTTATTTTTCTGTAGAAACATATAATTTTTTTTCCATGAAAATATTTTCTCTAGGAAAAAAAAAAACACACCCTAGCTCATCACTGGCAATTTTATGAAATATATATAAATTTGCAGCAATACTGATGAATGTCTTTGATAAGCAGAGATGACAATTTATTTTTTTCTCCTGCCCAAAAGAAAATAATGAGCATATTAAAATGTGCTCACATTTTTAGGTTTTTGTGGTTTGGATTTTTTAATTTTATTTTATTTTATTTTGGATAGTGGAGAAGGACCAGACAGAAGAAATATTCCCAGAGATCTGTATAAAAATCCAGATAAGGCAAAATTTTGGTATAGCAGCAACAAACCTCAATGGGCTGGGTAACTTCAGGAACAGCATTTGCCAAACCAAACATTACATTTTTACCAAAGTAAGGGCCAGCATGTGATGAGAAATGCTGGAGTAGAGCATGTGCACATGGCTGGGGGGCAAGGGGCACACACACCATTTTCTGAAGGTGGAATTCCTCACTACTGTGCTTTCCCTCTCCAATTAAGGGTTGAAATGAGCCACTGGAATCTACTATATATCCTGGGGAAATGAATGCCCTGGCTGCTTTCCAACTCATCTTTCTCTCTTTCTACAGCAAACAAACAATAGGCCAAAAGTAGGATGTTGTATGTCGCTCTGGGAAAAAAAAAAGTGAAGTATTGATAAACTGAGATTAATTTTTACAAAAATGTTTATATCAAGTGCATATGCTTTGCCTCTTGGCCATTATGGAAATGTCAGGGGTTTAATTGGCAGCTGTGAATAGCAGCACCTGCAAACAGCTCAGGGCTTGTTCCTGTGGTCTGGCAACATTCTTACTTTATGCTTTAAATAAAGGCTTACTCACTGAGACAGAAATAACTGACAGTGGACGATTGATGATTGCCCATCACGCAATGGGCTGACATCTACCATTCACTGCATCCATTTACAATTCCACTTCCAGATTTCATTAACGGGGCCAAGACATCTAGGAACAGGATTGATACAGATGGCAGCTCAGTTACAGAGTTCAGCTGATGCTGATCGTATGTTAAGCATGGAAAACAGATTACTATGAGCTCCAATCTATCTCATGTGGTACATTTTGGAAACCCTATCTGTTTACTCCAGGTAACCTTTTATAGTTCTATTTATCCTGCCTCGTTTCAAACCGGATAGCAATTTTCCATAGTGGAGAATTTATAGTGCCATTTACAGCATGCATTTATAAAAGACTTACCTCCGTGAAATATTAAGACAAGATTTTGGCATTCTAAATGTTCCCTTTTTGCTTAAGACGGATAAAAAAATGTGAGCACATAAAATCCGCGATTTCCCTCATTGCAAATATCCTCTTCTGAGAAAAAGAAAAGGCTCACTCACCACCCCACACCTGTGTAGGTCTCAAACTCCAGTGGCTGCAGAGCTCAGAGGCAAATAAAGAAGTTTCCAGCTAGAGGGGCCAGTCCCACGTTGCTCAAAACTCCTGCTGATCTCTGTCTGAGATGGGGCATAACATCCTGCTAGTCCTTGTTTTTATCTCTAGTTCATCAGGTTTGGCATGGGCTGTTCTTCAGGAAGGCTGAAGAAATGCAATTTTCCATTTTCATTAAGAAGCTAGGCCAAATATGAAATCTGAAGTTCAGTTTTCAAATCCCAGAAAGTCAGACACAGGATTTCAAGTCAGCGCGCTGTTAGCGTGAGGGACTCTTCCAAAATCCAGAGCCCCCTTCAGATCGAGGGCTTAGGCTTGGACACCTCTCCTTTGGTATTTGGGTGGAGCAGTAGAAAGTGGTACCTTTTCGCAAAATTTGGCAAAAGTAAAAAGTCAAAGCACTCATAACAGCCTATTCCATGGAAATAAACAGTCTTAAATAACCCCAAGAAAGGAGAGCAAGCAGAGCAAAACCCAGGTATAGCATCTCATCCAAGTAACTAAGGGTGTCACTTACTGTGTTGATGCAACTGCTCTGTGACAACAGAGGCTCTCAGGGCAGCTGCCAGAAGCTTCAAGGAGACAGTCTTAATTTTCACATCAGTCCACAAGCTTAATTTTAACATAAGCCCAGTATTCAAAACCCTCTGAACATACAGGAGACCCTTTGCCGGCTTCTCTATCTTTTTTTTTCCTTCTTGTAGCTTCACCCTCTTCCATTATGCCATTAGTAAGGTCTTCTGAAATCCAAAATTGTGCTGTTCTTATTCATACAGCCAAAAGATGGTGCAGTGGTAACCAGTGTTAATGTGGATCTTTAGCAGGTGCAGAGATTGCCAATTTCCAGGCTGACACTTGTAATGGCTTTCCTGAAACACCTCTGTTTCATCTCGGACTTTCTGAGCCAAATCCATTCCTTCCGTATTTCAATGAACTGTTAACATTTAGGCCTCTACTTCAACCTCCCTACATAATTGCATACAGTCTATCTTGTAAAAAAATCAGTGGTTCTTTTCTTTATTATGATTATTTAAAACAATTAAAGATGATCACACACAAACTTGAGAATTAACATTGTGCAAATATTTACACAGAAGCAAAAGCTAAGGCTTTTCCCCCCTTTCTAGATGAAACATGGAAGTTCTGTTCCAGAAAAAACATTGTCCAGCTCAGCTAAAGGCAGCAGGAACAGCCTTCCTTGCCACCTCATTATATAAAAAACTCCACACTTCTTGTCTGTGGACCTTCTCTTATGTGGGCCATCACTGGTAGTAATAGATGACAGAACAGAGGTTTTCCAAGAAATTCTCCTAAAGCTTAAAGAAGTACATTTCTGTAATATTTTTAAAGTCAACAATGCAAAAAGGGTTTTTAAAGCTTGTCATAGATAGACAGAAAATATAGCAGCTGTAACAGAAACAGCGACACCTTGCTTTGGAGATGAGGACCTATATGCACGAGTTTAAACAGGACTTTGAAAACTAACTTTTTAATTCCAGCTTCTGTAGTTTTAAATTGTGCTTTAAATTGTCTAAATCCATGCATGTGAATTCGAGACAAACATACTGCCAAGGCTACTTCTGAAGGTAAAACCTTCAATAATCTTGGTACTCTCAGATCCTGCAAAAAGTGGACACAACAGGGAAGAGAAGAGAAGAGAAGAGAAGAGAAGAGAAGAGAAGAGAAGAGAA
>VZTG01001872.1:558370-708753 GCA_013397845.1 Melanocharis versteri | reverse complement strand
GAAAAGAAAAGAAAAGAAGAAAAGAAAAGGATCTAAAACTTATTTTACACTAAAATGAATGATATGTAATAAATTAAAGCTGTGCTCAATGACAAGCATGCAAAACAAACTGCTTTTTTGGCCACATGTATTCCATACGGTGCTCTCAATTAGGCAAGGATGTTGTGTAAAAGAGATACACAGCAGGGTAATAGGAGATCAAATCAAAATTTGTCCGTGGAAGGGAGAGGTGTGAGGTCAGACCTGCCACACTCAGCCCCCTGTTTCTTCACTTCTGAGCTCTTCGTTTTGTAAGCAGGACATTCCTGCAGCATCATGGGGAATATGGCACCAAGTCCCGCATAATACACTTTTTTATGGTTACCCAACAAAATACAAATGCTGCATTCCCAGAGCCAAAGAGCACCTGTAATTCCCATTGCAGTCAGTAGAAACTTTTGATATTACTTTGAATCCCCAACAGTCAGGTTTTTTTAATTTTCCAATTTAATTGTTTCAAAACTTTCAGAGCTGACTGAAAATGTTATGAAATGATGTGAAATAAATGGTACTGTAAATTGCACAGGCAAAATGTATGAATAGATATTCGCTAAGGTGCTGCTTTTCAGAGAGTGTCCCAAGAGTTCCAATTGGCAATTACAATTGTTTTCATCTTCATCTCTTATTTTTTTTAAATAATGATGCACCCATATATAACAGCAAAACACAACGTGATCGAAGGTAACCCTCAAGAAGTAAAAATGAGCTTTGGATCAGATCCTTGTTATTATATGGATGGTGAGCATTTGATCTCTATTTATTGAACTTGGACTGAAGTGTGCAGATGAGTAAGTATCCTCAGTTGGGCAGTTAGCAGATCTTTACTTATAATTTATAAATAAAGACTACGTTCCAATGAACAATGGCTCAGTGCAGCCTACTAATCATCACCCTTGTGTCACCCCACTCAGATAACCCCCTTTCCTCTTCTGCATGGCTGTGGTTGAATTGTTCACAGGGTTACCTTGTCTCATATCTCAAAGGCACATGGTGTGGCACTCAATTGTTATTTTGAAATGAAGGAGAAAATTGTTTTCCCAGACACCAGAAAATACCAGAAATATATCAACTCTGTTTGGGATGTCCCAGGAAAGTAGCCCATTTTCTCTAAGAAGTGAGGGATGTGAGAGGGGGCAGGGCGTGGAAGAGAGCCGATAAATTTGTGTTTGCACCACTTGGCCTTGTAAAAAAAAGGGCAATTTTCCCCAACTCAGAAAATGTAACCCCATTTTTCTCCCAGGGTAACATTTTTCTTGAAAGGAAAGGAAGCCGTTCCACCTTCTCACATCCCAGCTTCTGTTTACACAGGCTCATTGTGCAACCCATCCACGCCATTGATCCTCTTACGCTCTGAATCATGACATTTGCTTGGACCATTACGATTAAAACTCATTCATTTCTGGCAGATAAAATCTCTGTTTTCCATGCATGAGGGCAGACAACACAGTAATGAAAACTCAGATCCAAGAGCAAAACACTTGTGAGCTCTTCAGGGCAACACATTGAAAAGGCAGGAAAGTGTGTCAGAAGTTTAAAAAGGGGGCCCCCAAATGGGTGTAAATAAAATACTGCTGCAAGGCCATGTTTTACTGCCAAAAAGGTGTAAAGAAGCGCAAGCATTAATGAGAATCAAACCCTCAGGCAGAAAAACAGATGTTGGCTCATAGCCCACAGATAAATTAATGGCAGATAGAAAAGTAAAGCTATGATTTAGCTTTAATAGCGGAACCCAACTGATATTAACAGAACCATATACTCTGAGAATTTGACCCCAAAGGCATCAGACTTTTACACGGCATGGACAAAGTGTGGGTGAAGAAAAAAATCCCCAAGGGACAGCAGTATCTGTAACAATTTCCTTCCAGATCAACCTGGACAACTTACTAACCAATCCAATCAAGAGCACCTTTGCAAGGGGACCCTGATTATTTTCCCTGGCTACAAACAACATCTTGTGTTTGAGCTCCTCAAAAAAGTTTTGAGTTGACTTACCCATGCCTTTACTCAACTCTCTAAGAATGACCCTGCTGCATAAATTCACACTGAGGAGAAATTAATAGCCCTTCAGGTGAACTGGAGGTAGCCTCAAATTCTGGAAAGTTGGGTCGACCATGGTTTTTTAAAATTACAGAAAATCCATCCTGTTCACTTATATTTGGCTATAAGCAAGAGTTTCCTAATGTGTTTTTTTTTAATTAAGAAAGAGACAACTAAAATAGGTAGCTAATAAATGTTACTGACAGAGGACAGACAAAATTCTCCCACCAAAGGCACGTAGTGAACATTCCCTATGCAGAACATCAGCATGAAACCTCTCTGCTTGAATTATGATTCTCAGCAATGGCATTGTAAACAACTATCATCTTTTTCCAGGGGTTCCTAACTCAAGTTTAACAGATTGGTCTATGCTGACACGTGGTTTCAACTTGGGAGCAAGCCTTTCTTTTATAAAGAGCTTTTTCTTTTCTTTTAAATGGTGATTTCTTTTTGGTTTCACTTGTAATGTATGTAAAATGATCTGAGATGCTTTTTGCACTTGTGTACAGTAACTCAAAAGCAGCTTTCATTGGAACAGTGAAATTTGGCAAGTGAACAGTCAATATTGCCCTCTAATTGCTTTTAGTGTTTTTGCAAAAATAAAAATGTCACTTAAAATGGCTGAGATATTTCAGTTTGAAAAGTGGCTACTGAACAGGCACAATAATGGCATGGATTTTTACTTTGTGTTTGTAATGCACTTATTCAGCATAATGTGATCCCTAAAATATACATCCCCAGATTAGTGCAGTACTAATCATTGATTTTTTTTTTCACTTCAGTGGCTGAAATAGAAAAAGAAAATCTGTTTCAGTTGATATAGAATATTTTTTCTTCCTCCTCTCCTCCACAAAAGCTCAAAAACATTTTCCCATAGGAGTAATATATTTTAAAAAAATCTCCATTTAAGGGTCAAAAAAATATGAAGAAAAAATACATTAAAAAAAAATCTACATTGCACACATTGTGCACTAAAGGACAAGAACATGATCATGTCCTTCCCTTCCTGTTTTTCCCCCCATGTCACACTCTGAGGACACATACCATGCAGTTTAAACCTCACTTTCTTTAGAAACCTTCAACACACAATGACTTGGGAATGCCTTTAATAGTAGGCTACCAGGTACTTTAGGAAAATCTGGTCTATTCAGAGTCACTCTCATTGGTTTTCTATGGCCAAGAGGAGTGCATTAGTTAGAGAAGTCTACTTAAAAAGTGGACTTTTGAGTTTGCTCCTGAGACCTGAAGATAAACTAGAGCACATGTCCTTACTCCACTCTGGATTATGGCCTTATTGATTCTCTCCACAGGCCAATGAATATTTAGCAAAACCTTCCATCTCCACCAGCTTTGACAACACAGACTTGTATGTGAGAGTACGTCTTTACCTTCCCATGAAGGCAGCGACAGGACAGAAAGGCGATGGGAGCACAGGTATCCCCAGGAGAGGGAGGGGGAGCTGCTCTAGCAGGCGAGTAATAGGAAAAGCGCTGCCTCCTTTCCCTGCTGATGTTTTGGGTGGCCTTGAACAAGCCCAAGTTCTGCCTATGGGTGGCAGGGGAATGCCTGTTTTGTGAGATCTGCCACGTTGTGTGGACATCTCTGGCCCTACACATTAACCAGAGTTTAAATACCCGCAGGTGACCCGGCCAGTTTATACCCAGATACCACAAGCCTCCCTACAACCTCAACCGCATTGCTTTGTGCTGCTTTGAACCTTCACACCAGCCTCTTCTCTCCATCGTGAGGCAAGTTTTAAGATTGTGACATTGTTAAAAACACATTGTTTGTTTTCATTTGCCATTCATTGTTTTTAACACGCAAATTGGCAACACACTTTTGTCCTTTTCTTCTACACTCATGAGGATCAAAGTTCTATTTTATGACTGGGATTGGATTTTTTTTTTCTTTTTTCAAGAAGCTAGGGATGCGTCTATGTTCATGTGACCACAGAGCCTGGGGCTTTAGAAATCATCACAGGAATCTCACTAAACATCATGTGCTGACAGCAGAGCAAATAGCGAACATTCACTTGTCTGGTGAGATTGTATATTAATTCAAGACCATCAAGAGCCACAACCATATTTCTCTAAAAGACAACAACAAGTCGGGGCAGACCAGCTGGGAGAGACGGCTGAACAAACAGGCGTTGTTCAGACCTTTTCATCCCTTTGAGGAGTCCCCCCTGTACCTCTCCCATCCACCCCCTTTGTCTGAATGGATCCGCCACAGTCACTAAGAGGTTTTTAAAACGTTACCCTAAGTTACAATATGCTATTCTAGGTCCTTTTCTGACAGGCAATCCTCAGCTCCATCTATCCAGATGGAGTTAATTTGGCTGAACTATGCTGACCTGGGTGAAGGATTTTCAAATATAAATGGTACAAATGCTACTTTCTCTGCCAACAAAGAAGTCGTCCTATGTTACAATTTCCACCATCTCTACCCCAAGCCTGCCTTATAAGGAGCGCGTTCCTTCTGCTGGGATTCATTCTGTCATTAATCTATGTCTTCTTTCAACAAAAAAAGAAATATGGAATGAGATTACTAGAATGGATGGTCTGGTGCAGACTAGAGAACACTTCTTTTTAATAGGGATTTAAATTTTACATCAGTTAAATGTCTTGTGCCATCATGTTTCAGCTCTGTTATGTGTATGCTGGACCACGCTACCTACTTGGATGTGAATGCACTGGGTTGATTTTAAGGCTTCTCCCCTGGCTATTCAGAGGAACTGATATTCCATATCCTGCTCCAAAGTGGGGTCACTTGGCCAAGGTGGTGGCACAGGGTAATGGGAGCTCTTTCCAAGAGGGACAGGCAGCCACTCTTCACAGTTCCGCTGTGCCATCTGCCCAAGTCAGCTGGGAAAGGAGGATTGACAGGCAAAAAGGAAAAGGGCTACTTCCAGTACCTGGACAAGCTTCTGCTCATAACCCCCCCAGTCTTGGGCTTCTTGTCTTCCTGACACTCATGGGAAACAGGAATATTCACTTGAGTTACCCTGCTGTGAGAGGATAACAGGGTAAATGCTGAAAATGCGTCTTTCCCACAAAGGGGCTGATCTAATTTTCCAGCACCCACATTTAATTAAAAGGCTAATACTATGAATCCAACTGCAAGAAAAACAGCCTTCATCCAACAGTGTTCACGTAAGACATGAAACTGCGAAGTGGAAAGCTCCTTCACCTCATACTAAAACTGATAGGAATTGTTTTCTTTCAAAAACCTCAGAAAGCCTCAAAAACATGAGGTAAGTTTTTGGGTGACTATTTCTATTGTCTTTGAGATACAGCATATGGCATTTTGGCTGCTGTGCTTATCTCCAAAGAAATCACTCTGAGTAGTGGGAAACTAAATGCAGATTTAAAAATAATAATTCCTTCCCTAGAGAGAAGCATATGTGTTAATTTTCACTGCTAACTGTCTTCCTAATATTGCTGATCAAATCTTTGATTAAAATAACATGAGCAGCTGAGCTTGTGTGACAGGAAAGGAACTGAGCAAGTTTGGTTCAGACTGTTACAATAATTTGGATTTCTTAAGTGCATTGTGATAATACAGTACCCTGAAGAGCTAATATTCGTTCAGTAAGGGCATGCAACATGATTCTTTTATTTCCTGCCTCTTTCTCTCATATGCAGTGATTGCTAGATACTAGGACATGTTTTTATTGTTTCTCAGTAATATTGAGGCAGTACCTAGAGTTTTCACATTTTCATTGTGTGCTTCATAAAGAAAGTAAGATCTGCTTTTATTCAGAGAAAGCAATCACTGAATAGACAAAGGGGGAAATAACCATGGAAAAAAAGGCTGGCGAGGAAATAAATACTGTAGTCCTTAAAATTGCTAAATCATCTTCCAGCTATTTATAATATTCCAGTAATGTCCAGCAGCTATTACACTACACCTGCGAATACACCTATGTGTATTCACATAATAACAGATACTCCTTGTTCTAAAGAATTATAGCACAAAAATAAGATGGGAGAGAAAACAGAAAGAGGAAATTACCTGCCCAGCTCGGTAGCAGAGCTGGGAATTCACCAGCTCACTTATGATTTCCAATCCAAGTTGCTGGGCCGTACAGGGTAACTCACTGGCAACCACAATACCTTGGTCTTGGTTTTGACACGTGAGAGGAAAGGAGCAAACGTCTGCAGCGGATACACTGAGATGCAAGATGAATGACAGAAGGAAAAGAACATGTAGGATTTTCCATCTCTGGTTATGATACTCACTGAAGTCTGCGTGTTAGGAGTGGAATTGGACGGGGGCTTGAAAGGAAGGAGGGACAGGGGTTTGCTGGCTAATTTGGAGAGGATAAACTAGCCATGAGAGCCAATGGCAAAATATCTCATCATTTGGGCTGTATTTGCTCTTATAGAGAAAGGTCAGAACCATCCACTAAGCCTTTCTTACACCACAGATTCCCTCTCTCTTACTCCAAACTGGGAAGGAGTTCTCTTGCAACATGGGTTTTTCTCTGCTTTAATATCCTCTTCTATTTTCTGGCTTTGACAAGAAGAGCTTTGTTCAAGAGAAGACCAAATAAAAGACTCAAGGCCAGGTGTTACATAGTCAAAGACCATCAGAGGGAGACAACTGAACTTTTCTGCCAGCCTCTGTAAGTTATTCATTCCCTCCTCTCCTCATACGCTGCTCTCACACCACATCCAGTTTAAACTCACAGCTGCAAGAAGCTACTGGAACTGAGTTTCCACAAAATGGTTGTGCAGCTCTCTCAAAACAAGATTTCTCAAAGATGACTCGGACCGTGCCTCCAAATTTGAACATCTCAGCTCTTATATACAGGTTTGGGTGACTTCCCCAGTTTCCCACCCATTTCCCTCATTAGTATTGCTTCGTTTAGAAGGGAGAGAATTTCTCAGTCACAAGATGGCTAAGAGGAAAATTATAGCCACACAAACATCACTGTGGAAAACTGACCATATTGGTCCATCATCCCTCAGCAGCTGCTAATCTTCACCCTAGAAATCTTCCACTTTTTAATAAAGCTACCTTGGTGTCAGGGAATGCTTTGGATGCCTAAATATAACACATTACAGGTCTGGGTGGAGTCACATGAAAAGATAGGACCATGCCTAATGCTATAAGAAGAAATTAGCTCAGAAAAAAAAATGTTACAACTCTGGGAAAAAAAAAGAACAGCCTAAGGCTTTAACATGGCCCTGACTTGTATTAAATCTATAAATTGATATCGTATACCTACAGAATACATGCAGATAAAATCTTGCTGCTACTTTCCCAGTTCTGTAATTCAGTATTGTATTTTGGGATAATCCTGAGCTGCTGATGTTTGAAGACCCCCAGAATCGAGTGATGCCAGACCACCAACAGACAAGAGCTACAGAAACAATCTGTGTGCCCGTGGCAGAGGCCAACTGCCCAGACAGCCCGCAGCCAGCCAGTGCAGTGGCCGAGTGGGCTGCCAGATTCCTGACAATCCCAGGCACACAGAAACAAGGGACAATAAGACCGCAGATAAATTGCAAAGGATATGCTTTACCACTAAAAATGGTGATATTGGCAGGTATCGGATAATAAGCCTTGAGTTTCTTGTTTACAGGGGGCAATGGATGTACAGAGGAAAAATCCACACGGTTCCAAAGAGACTGAGGGAAAGCTGGAAAAGTATCAATGTTCCCAAGGAGCTGGAAATTCTGATCCCAATGACGTTAGCACGTAAGGACTTGTCAGAAACAGCAACCATCACTGGGTAACCTCCTAAACCCATATCCAATTCAGTGGCAGCTCTGAAAGATGAGGTGATAATTACAGCTTGAAGACCAAACACAGAACAAAGTTCTCCGAAAATTTTCAATGTACCTGCCTTCTCACTCACTTGCACTCCTTACTATCAAGCTTAACTCCTTGAGCTTTTAGAGAAACTGGTTGTCTCCTGAAATTTAATGGCATTCACGAGACAGCCAAGACCTCAGAGAAAAAAACTGCATTTTGCAGGAATATTTCACCTTCTGCTTTTGAAGTCTATGATAATATTCCTATTATATGAAGTGTATGATTTTATTCTCCATATCAGTGGGTAAAAATGCTACGCTAAATCTAGTCCTTTTTAATTGCTGAAGGCTGTAACAAATGCAACATGCCATGGTCTAGTCCTGCATTTATAGTGAGTGTCTACACCCTTGGGCATTCAGATGGATTTCTTCTGCAGATATAAATATATATATACACTCAGACACACACACACACATCTTTATAAATACAACCAGGCATAGGACTGTATTTATGATATAAAACTATTGCTTCCCCTTTAATACCCAACTCATGAATAATTTGCGAGGACTGAAGTATTTTCTCCTGCATCACAAAACTTATTTGTTTGGCTTCCTCATTTATCTTTGGCTCCGATTTGCAATTTATGCCTTCTCACAGCTTTCAAATATCTAACATTTCTTTTGTCCCTTGCCCATAACATTTAATTTCTCTCCCACTGATTATTTATCTCTGTAATTTAAAGCTATATTATTTAATGCTACAAGCTATAAAGTGTTGGGGGATGCCATTTGTATGAAAGATGCTGCACAAAATAGAGCTGCATTGTCCTATGTCTCCAAGTTCTTCATAAGTGAAGTACATACCATTTCCACAATCATAGCAAGACCATCCATTCTGTATCAATATATTGTTTATTTTTTTAGGATATCAAAATGTACATGCTTTGAAATATATAGAAACAGAAGTACTTTTTTTCCCTGCTGAAATATTTGATCTTTAATGTCTTAAATGAAAAGGAAGCAGAAAAAGCTTTTGCTCAAGTAGCAACAGTGACCTCTAGTGTGTTTTTCAAATTTCTTCCACTGAATTTACACCCATTGTTCCTTTAACCTTTAGGGCATTATTTAAGAACAATTTTCCGGATAGTATTTGGACTAATTTTCTCATTGACTCTACTCTATACCAGAACATGATTCTTGGGCGATCTTCTTTTATCCTTGTAATCTATGGTAAAGTAACTGTGTCTTCATTAATGACTGTAATTATCATATATAAAGTTGTCATTTAAATGAGCAATCATCTCTCTCACACACACATATGCACACACACAAATTGAGCTTTATTTGTAGCACGAATTGAAATTTGGCTAAATATCCTATTTAGCTTCAAGCAGTAAACATCAGGAGCACAGATTGCATTGGTTGACAGAGTTTGCCAGCCAAGACTACAGTTGGGGTTTTCTCTCCCCACAATTTTTTTTTTTCTTCAACCAGACTAATCTATACCACGCACAGATTGTCTTTCAGATGAGGAATGTTGCAAGAACACTCCATAGTGCACACAACTGTTAAATTGGCACTGCTGTCACTAAGCCTATGTCAGCGCTTCCAATCTAAGATTCTATTTTCAGTTTAAAATTCAGTTACAAGAGCTGTTATGTACTGGCACTTTATGCACGTGGCCCTTCAGGGAAGGAGGTTATTCTGAACTGGAGAAGCATGTGGTGGCGTGATGCGTGGATTTTTGTGCATGCTGGTGTCTGGGTACTAGCAGGTTTTGGAGGCACATTGCAAATTTTCAGGCCTGACCACTGAGCCCTGTTGAACTTTTAGAAAAGCAAATACAAGATCTACTTATGACACCTACTTTCCCCTTCCTTCTACAGATGTCAAAGCCAGCTTTTCCTATTGATGAAATGCCTCTCTAAGCTCTTTTGATTTTTAAAAGTACAAGTGAATTTTTGAAGAAGTCCGGTCGTCATCAGATGAAACTCCTTGCAGGTTAAAGAGACCAGAGCTGGGAATACATTACCTGAGCGAAGCATCTACACACTGTGTGCGTACTAGTGAACAAAACTACAGACACAAAAAGTAGCTGAGCCCACTTATGGGCAAAGAGAAGCATACATTCCACACCCTAAACTACATTTGTCACATGGGCACTGATACTTTAAAGTGTGACTCTGATTTTTTTCATCCTTTCATGTTCTAATGGAAACACTATCCATCCCTGTAATGCTTTGGCTGAGAAACAGTTTAGCCAGCATTTGTGCTTAACCTTAAGCAAGTGCAACTATTTACATGCCTAACAGAGGATGCACCCTCAACAGGCTTGCTGTCTTCTATTTTACATCACCAGCAAAAGAGCATCTCTTACTTCTTTGTTTCAGAGACAGGGATCCTTGGGATCTATCAAATTGCTAAGGTGTGTGTCCTAAGAAGAGAAGATGACAAACCAGGACTCCATCTTTCGGTCATGCTGCTGAACTTTCAGTTCTCCTTCCCACAAATGGGTGAATTAAGGATGGTGATGATGGTGATGGCTTTAATTTGATTCCACTGGCTTCTCTCAAGTAGTGATAGCAACCCAATGTCATTTTTTATTTTAATTTAAGGGGTATCTGCGTCCATTCAAGGCAAGGGAGCTTTGGTCACATATTTAGATGAACAAATGAGTTTCAGAAATCCTGGGAAAGGATGCAAAGGAATTACAATATGTAGATCTTCAATGTTCTAATTGCACTCCTGTGGAGGAGGAATGTAATATTTCTGCTTGAATAATGGAAAAGAAAGAAAAATAGGAAAAAAATGAAGTTGCAGAGATCCCATATGGGTTTCCTGAAGGGCTTGGACCTACATTCCTTGCATATCTTGACCCATCAGATGAAAATCAAGGCTTGATTTTGAGAGAAATGAAATTGGGGATTATGGCAGTGCAGTGCAAATGGTGAGTGGTCCTGCAGCCTCATGACAGAGCAAGAGCAAAATGCTACCCTGCTTCCAGGCAGGCACATACCTGAGGTAGGTGAAACATTTTGTGACCTCTAGGAAATACAAGTGGGACATTATGGCTCTAATATCTTTCAGGAAAGGGGAGCATTTTGTGCATGGCCAACCTCAGGCTGATCCAGAGAAGGAGGTGGGAAGGAGGCATACGAAGCTAAGCACACAACCCTGCCCCACAATTTAGTGGAACTGGCATCTCCAGGAGCCCTGGCTTCAAACTCATTCTAATGTCAGGTCTCATTCAGCAAATATTCCCCCCCAAACCTGGCATCATTACTGCTGCCACCCTGTGTTACTTTCCTGAGAACCCATATTGTTGAACTGGACTTTACATCCTCTCCAAATAAATAAAATCCTCTATCAGGCTGCACAGCACTGATGAATGCTGGTTTCTCCTAATAAAAACGCACAGCTCCTGGAGTTTTCAGAGCTTTTCTTCTTTTCCCCTTACCCAGGCTGTAAACAGCATAAATTAGTAATCAAAAAGATACAGCTCTCTGAATCTTTTATGATGGTGTGAGCAAGAGAGAAATTTGCAGACCAAAGGCTCTAATACACACATATTTGTAAAGGTGGTCTTTGTTTAAGGAGAAGAGTAGAAAGGCTGGAGGCTTCTCCCTCCCCTCACCAACTCTTCGTGAGCTAATTACAACCTGAATGAGCTGCCTGTCTCAGGGTCTTTCTTCAGGACACTTTCTTGCACAATACCGCTGATCTACATCAGTTATCTCTGAAATCTCTTTTATTATTTGGTTTTAAAGTACCCACTTGTAAAAAAGTTATGCTGCAGCCCCAAAAAACTTGAAATGCTGCTGGAGCAAAGATTGAGCACATGATTCTTGATTCTTCTTCCTTTTTGCTCCTCTCCCAGAGTCAACAAACATACATGCGTGGGTACATATCCTGTACATTTATTGTGTATATTGGAGTAGGCAGAGCTGTACAAAGCCTCTTGCAGCAGCAGAGTGGTGAGAGCCCACACTGCACATTAGTAAGCATGTGTCTGGCCTTTATCCTGTCGATTTGGAGCTTCCCCCAAGTTTAGATCAACCACTGAGACTTTGCTGAGAGAAAAGGCTCTCTCCAGACATTTGCCAAATCCTGAAATATGACCTCCTGTTTTGGCCTCTGTGCAGATGGCAATATCCCTCTCAGAGCAAAGACCTGTGGGTTTCACCTGGACTGAATCAAGTCCCTAGTTTCAGGATATTTTAAGCAGAAAGGCTTCTCTGCTTTAACCTGAGGTCCCTGGCACACCTCAGTAATAGAAACTCCATATAAAAATGGGGCCAGGGAAGCATGATCCTTTCCTGGTTACAGTGCCCTGTTTCCTAAAATCAATGGCTCCAGGATTTCCTGACCTGGAGGTTCCACCTACTTCATTAATAACCACCAATGGACCTCTTCTAATAAAGTTGCCTAATCCCATTATTTTATTTGTTTTGAATTGAGTTTATTCTTCAGGTCTCTTCAACATCCTGTGTTGATGAGTAGCAGAATTTCATTACATGCTGTATGAAGAAGCACTTCCTTTTGGTTTTGTTCTATTAAACTCCCTGCTTTGACCATTTCTGGGTGCCTTCTCTGTTTCACATTTGTTTCTTTCCAGGATTAGTGAGGGCTCTATGGGATCCTCAAAGCACTCATGCAGCAGTTGGGTAGGAGAAACTTCAAGTCTCCCCCAACACAAACCACAGAGATGTTGTGAGAGATACTGCGCAGATCCTGGCATCCCTGCCAGCTTCCACAACTACGATACAACCCTGACTTGTGAAAACTTTCATCACGTGTCTGGACACAAGACCCTCGCAGCAGCTGAAACAGGAAACAGCACTGACCTGCCACAGCCCTAGTTACAGAAAAGCCTGAGTTTTGTGGAAGGGGGAAGAAAACGAAACAAAGAAGTTGAAAGTAAAATAAAAATAACCTAATTTTCACCTAAGTTGTTTGAGTCTTGATTCACAAAGAGTCAAAGAGGTGCTTTCCTAGCTTAAACGAAACTAATCCTGTCCTGGAGTCAGGTCTACAAGCACAAACACTAACTTTATGGCAAAATATCAGCAAAAGCAAGTGCACATTACTTACTTTTGAGGTAAGTTTTGGAGTTAAGTAACAGTGCTCATGACAGTGCTGAACAGAGCCATTATCTCAGATACATGTGTGCAGAGAAGAGAAGCATTCTCCCTGCTAAGTACATGCAAGTCCACTGCAGGTGGAGTGATGATTTTCCCAAGAATCAGAGAGAAAGTCTGGCAATCATGGCATCTGACCTGAGGAAGCTTCCCCAGACATCAGTCTTTTTACACTTTTTAAAGGTGGGATGAATCTTACATCATTTAGTCCATCTTTTGAAATGGACGGTCTTACAAAATTGTTGGTTTTTTGTTGTTTTGTTGTTTGGTTTTTTTTTTTTATTAGATTCTTTCTCTAAGAAAGAGAAAAGAGTTGGGGATGGGGTGGGGAAAGTTCAGTATTTCAATGGAAGGTGAATAATGGTTGAACTGGAAGTCTTCCCAATTATAAACTAAACACCGACATGTTGAAGACTAACTGTATTATTTTTCCTTGTTGTTTTGTGGTTTGTTTTTTCCCCTAATAGATAGTTTGTTCCCATCCATATGATTGCATTGCTCCGCTCAAGTTTAGTTTGATATTTCAGAAACCCAGACTTTACTTTCCAAGTAAGAAGAAATCGTACTGGCTGCAAAGGTATCAATATTTCATCAGGTCTTTGTTCAGCACTGGTTTTAGCTTTTCTTAATGGTGCACTTTACCAGGCAGCTTTTTCATACATCATTAAACAGCAGCTATAGCACTTGTGCCCTGTTTCTGATTTACCGTAGATAGTAATGTTTAAGATCACATTAAACACCACACATGCTCTCAGCTATTTGAGCAACATCAGAGTAATGAACAGTCAATAGTCTTACTAAATTAGTACCCTTTGGAGCTCTCGTTACTGAATCAAATAAGTATCCTTGGTCCTCTGGAGAAGGCAATTCTAATGTGAAATAATGAATTTAGTGTCTAATCAAACTTAGGGGTTCCTTTTCCCTTCTGACATTCAAGAGTAAATTATATAAATTATGTAAAATAGATCTAATACTTCCAGCACCCAAGTCCTGCAAGACACTGCTGAATAATTACACTGAGTGGCTGGGACGCCAAGGTCCAGCCGCACACTAATGAAGTCTGTGAGGGAGATAAGGTAGAAGAGCTGTTCTGAGGTTACAGACATTCGAACAAGAAGATAGGGTTGGAGTTCACTTTCCAGCTCTGCCAGAGGCTTTGGACAGAACAACATATAATCTACTTGTACCTCCACCTCCTATCTGCAATGGGAATGCACCACCACTTCCTAATCCTAATCCTTTTATGGTATCTATGTAGCAACATGGGGAAAATGCTTTGCGTTAAGTGCCCAGCAGTGTTAAATCCTCATCACGGATGTCTAAAAATGTTGTTGTGATTAATTGCAAGAGCCCTCTAACTACAAGGAAAGAGGAGGAAGAAATCAAGATTAAACACAACTGATCAGTAAATTACAAGCAGACCCTGGCCAAGGGGCCTCTGACCACAGGAGACTGGCGCTTACCTCTCTGAATCTAAACACAAGGCAAATTTTCACAGTTGCTTATCCACCAGCGGATTCCAAGTTACTGGTACCTAAGTACGTCTGTAGATGCCCAACTTCACATTCCCTTTTTATTCTTTAGCTCATAATCCCTATATAAGCATGAAGAACTAAGTGTTTGCACTGATCTCCATAGAAACAATACATGGCACTGAAAGAACAAACCATACCATATAATTTAGGAAGCAGATGCTTCAGGAAAGCTGTGCCATTGGCCTATGGGACAATAACAGAGGTAATAGAATTTATGCTAAATTTAGAGGAAATTATGTTTTCTCTTCCTTGTCTTCCATTTTCAAAATGTATCACCTACCAATAACATCATTAGCCCTTTAAAGCACTCTGCAGTTCCTTGCTAAGAAGGCATTCTATTTTTTTAATGAAAACTTATGTTTCAGAAGTACAGCTTTGTGATTCAGCCTCAATATTCTTCACAAGTCACTGTTCGTATTCTTAATACTATCACATTTTGAATCAGGGTGGCCCAGTCTTACACAAATAGCAACAGGGTGTGAGGGTTGTATTTAAAAGCTAAGCCTGATTTAATGCCTGAACATCATCTAAATGTATCATAAAATATTTTTTTTAAACTTCATGGAAGTACCTTCAGTTCTAGACAAAAAATTTAAAATCTCTGAGTTCAGTCTTCTTTGCCTTTCAGAAATCCCCTTATCTTCTTTCTACCTGATCCCAGCAGATGACAAACAGGATGGGACTACAACTGTGGCCTCTGTGCTTAAAACTGACCTCTCAAATATTAGACTTTAAAAACACATGAACCGAAAGACACCTTGTTCATACTTTGGGGGTTCCCTACCACATCCTTCCATCAAAGGCTGGCTGCTGAAATTTTTCTTTTGTGTAATACTTCAATATATCACGGTCACCTTTAATTGTGCTGTCTTGTTAGGGACACAGATACAGTGCTGCTTTGAGCCTCATTGTCACACCCCCCACCCCCCTAGTTTTCAAAGAGAATTTTCATTGAGGTTGGACACCTAGGAAACCCGGACTTCTCTGGAAAACCCAGCCTCGTTACATTACAAAACACACAAGATGACTAATCTACAGTGTAAGAGCTCAATTATCTGTTTCATATTTCACCTAAACATTTAGGAGAAAGTCTAAAATTTTGTTTGTTAGAAGCCTTGACATCTGCTTTATTCTCTCCATGGGTGTAATGTCTGTCCCACCAGGTTTTGCTCCCTAAATGTCATATGTTTTCCAAGACTATGAAGCAACTTAAAAGAGATTTGTTCCACATGTACGTACATAAAATCAGCTGGATGAACCACTATGCAGTTGCCTTCCTCTTCTTCCAAATCATAGACATAAAGCAAAATACAACAAGAAAATGCAATTGAAATTTTTCCCCAAAAGGTTTACATTTCCTTTTGCAAAATGCTTCTATTTTTATTTATATTTTAGACTCTCCATCCCTTTTTAAAAGAGTCTCTTTTCTGCAGTAATTTAGAACTGCATCATCTCCATATGAAACTGGAAAACAAGTATCTACCAAAATTAAGTGCATTTTTCCTTGCCTTTCCTACAGGGGGGTCAAAACACTGTCATGACCATTTGCGCATGCTTGTGCATGGTGGGGTGATAGGGAATTTTTTTAAGACAGAAGAGAGGAAGCAAATCACTTCCCAATTAGTTTGGCTAGACAAAACCACACCGTAATGCCACGCACTCGCTTCTTCACAGAAATTCCCCCGTGAGCTGTGTCTTGTTGAGAGGTGGGTGATGTTGAAGCCACCCAGCAAACCCTTCACTGTACATTTTCCCTTTGAGCCACAAGCTGTTGCAAGGGGAATGGCGTGGGATGTTTCTGCAGGATGGTGAAACTGCAGCAACAGGCTATGACCATGCAGTTGTGCCAGCCACAGGCCTGGGCTGGGATTATTGCAGGACACCACGCACAGCACAAGGTCCAGGGCTGTTGCACCACAGCCCAGGATAGAGTACAGCTGTGCTCAGAGACTCACAGTGGAAAACAACCAAGTGCAGCAGCAGGCTTTCACCCAAAGTGCTCCGAAGTCAAAAGAAAGATATTATTGATTACAGCTGGCTGTGGGTGAAGCCAACACATAGGAAACAGAACTGATACTTATCAAAACCAAGGAAGCTGTTTTTCTTTCCTAGCTTTGATTGATTCTGTCATTCACTTGTGATTCCTTACTACTTTCTCCTGCACAAGGCTAAGCTAGAGAGCCTCAAAGAAAGCAATTGATCAGGAATTGTGTTTGAATAAAGAGAATTAATTTTATGTTTTCCACCCACCCCTGTTTTGTTGGCTCTTCAAAAAGCAGTGATTCCAAACCCCTCCTCCTGCCCAAATCCTGCAATGACATGTACCTTTAACTTTGCAGGCAGTCGTTTGTCAGTTCTGGATTCAATAGCTACATAAAATAGCTGTACAAGTCTCTGCACATTTGGGACCTTGAGGGCACACTTCTATGAATAGCAATAATTAGCACAGATTAATTCACAAGGAGAAATCAAGTTAGGGCTTTCATTTCATTTCCTTTAACTGTAAAAACAAACAAACCAACCAACTAACCAAAATCCCTAAATAATAATAAATAAATCCCTTTAGTACCTGAAGGTCTCATTCTTTTTCAGGGATCCTCCAAAACCACTTGCATTCTCTGAACGTTATGGCTCCTGGCATGTAGAACCATCAATTTTGAATCCCCTTGGCTTATGCAGGCATGCAATTCATTGGAGTAAATGTAAGAGTTTTCCTAGCACTCATTGGTAGGAAGGTTCCAGTTTCCTTCATCATAACACATAAATCCACCTTTGCTCTTCATCTGACAAAACTGTGAAGGGCTTATACATCTTAACAGGACTATCCAAGGTTCTACATATCCCTCATCCTACTTAGCAATCCCAACTGTACACAATGCTTAAAGTTTCAGATCCATCAAGCTGTCATCTCTGCTATCCGCATGTAGAGAGGTTTTGGCTCGAGTTGGAAGCTTATGAGCAAGATTAAATCAGTGCTAACATCAGGTTCACATTTAATTCTTTAGAATAGCTGTGTTCTTACAAGGTTTTGACCTCCGCAAGACACGAACTCTGGGAGATGATCTCCTCTCATGAAGTTTCTGAGGTCTGTAATAGTGGAAATCTCCCAAGACACATCCTGAGGATTTATCTCATCTTATAAATACATGACAGAGCACAGAGTATCCTGGTTGTCTCACTGAAAGTTGTAGGAACACGCATTTACAAATCTAACACTCCTACCCCAAAAAATGCAGGAAAGTACTCAATCTGGGGGAGCCAGGCCCATTCCCAGTTCTAAGGTACCAAAGCTTTCTTGGAGACAATGATGTATTGGTAGGATACAGCGCACTTTTTCCTTTATCAGCTAGAAAAGACTGTATGAGATTTAATATTCCTTATTTATTATTGGTTGTAAAATGTTGTTCAAAAACTTAATAAAAAGCAAAATTATTAAAAAAAAAAAGGTACTTCTGAGCCAAGTTCATCCAAAGTCTAAGACAGACATCTGGGAGGTTACTGCAAATACTTTACAGCAATATTCATTCATTCATTCATTCATTCGTTCATTCATTCATTCATTCTATTTTGAAAGGAATTGGATTCAATTATGTTTTCACCTTTTCTGTGTTTTCGTCCTGTCAGTGTTCCAGTGAAGAAGTTTGCTGGCAAGAGTTTTCAGAGGGAGTGACCCCAATCGAAGTACTGAAGAACTGTCTTAGAAAGCATCTTAAGTACATTTGCTATGAATGTTCAAACTAGATGCCTGATCCTAAGTGCTATGTTTATCCAGGCACAGAGAAGTGACACCTCATAGGCTGTCTGGCCCGTCAAAACGAAACAACAAAGTGTGGCACATGCAGGGAACGAGGAACAGATCACTCATAACCCAGGGGGCAGAAGCACTTGGAACAGCCGTAGGGGCCACTCCTGCCGATCCCAGCCATGCCACAGTGACGCAAATGTGAGCACCGTCGCTGACGTCTGTGGAAATGGATCGTATCTTCAGGAGCAAGAAACAAAGAGGCAGTGTAAATAAATGGTTTATGCCTAATATTCAGCAAAAGCCAAGCTGAGGCACGTGTGGCAAAACCTACAGGAGGCTGAGCTTCCTTGCAGACTTGTGCTGAATGCTGATGCTTCTGAAAATCATTCAGGCTAAGCAGCCAAAGGCAGCTGGATGTGTAAGCAGGAAACACTCCCATATGGATCTTTGGCTACAGAATATGGCCTACTAGCCCAAATTATAGCTAGCCTGGGGACTCCTATGCTGCAGTGGGTGTTTATGTTCTTATTTTAAAGGTGCACTCACTACAGAAATCCCTGCTCCTCCTTTACTTGACTCCAAGGAGGAGTCAGGCTCAAGTAGCTGTGATGCATGCAGCTGAGCAAGTATTCATGCAAACTTTATAGCCACATCTGTAACCTTTCAGGGCACTATAGTTTCTTGCCAGCTTGGGAGAAAATAATGTGCTGCACATGCTCAGGTCCCAACAGCTGAATGTACACACATAGGAGACGTCGGTACAAAGGGCCAGATACTCCAGCTGCTGTTTATCAGCCCAATTTCATAACAGGGATCCCTATTTTCAATCTGACCCATGAGTGCTTACAAACAAGGTTCAGAATAATTTCCTCGGCTCAGACTGTTTGCCATCCTGATGGGAATGAAAGCTAAGTTGAGTTATCCAAAGGAAAAGGAGATTTAAAAGTTCAGTTAATGATACACACCTCTATCTCACAGGTTCATGTACTTCAAAAGGCGTTCTTGAATACTACTGTCCAAACCAGTATTTTCAATTCGTGTGGTCCGGGTTACAACATCTGCTTTGAAGAAGTTATTGTAAATGCAAGAGAAAATATCTAGGAAAAGGTTCTTTTCCCAGGAAAGCCACTTCCCAGCACAGATTAGATCGATCAGAAAAGTCAGCTAGACCTCTACAAGGAGGCTCCCTGGATACAGTCTAACGAATGAAACCTCTCCATTCCCTAAGTAGTCCTCATGCAGGAGTGTTTAGGGATGAATGATTTTTAGAGAGGAATGGGCAAGAAGGAAAGACACAGGTATTACAACAGCTGTGCGCTATTTTAGGAATCTTTTAAATGGAGAACCTCCACTGCTACCATATCCATCACATTTAGGCTTTCAAAGCACCTAAACTAAGGAGTTGCTCTGATTAGCCCTTTGGGCAAGCGGCTGTCTTTCTGCCCTTTAAATGTGCAGGGCCCCTTTTGCACCATAAGATGGATAAAAGCTGGGTAACAGTCTAGAAAATATAGCGTCAGCTTAGTTAGTGCTGCATCTCTTCCATCAGCTGGACAGATCAAACAGATATGGCTGGACAACTGATTCCTGTTAGCAAAGACAGTTTAATGCAGGTTTGCATCCCTCCTCCTTTATCCTTAGATAAATGGCATGACAGGAGGGAAAATTGCTTCCTGTTCTCCAAGAAAACCTAATGGGAGGAAAAAAATCTAATATGTTCATATCATTGCCAATAGCGGTATTAACTCCAGTTGCGGCAATATGTTCCGGATGAAAGGGACAAGAGATAAAAGTAAGGCGAGATACCACCCCTCCATCTCATGCCAGATGGGCAGACTCTTTTCTCAACGTGTTCTGCTGAAAGTAGTGGGCACATCTGCAACCCAGCAGCACCACCTCGGTGAAAAGTGGGGTTTTGATGAGCCTTGCCAAATCGAGGTGCCTACAGCACTGATATTAACCTCTGAGTGAGCTGAAGAGATTCCCTTTACATTCACAGGGCACGTCATCCTAAAGCAGACATCTATTCCAGGTTGGATCGACCCCAAAAGCTCCTGTGTTGCTTCCTCACCTGTGAAAGAAGTCTAGACACAACATCCCAGTATAGACTCCTACAACAAATGTGCCCAAAGGCAGCTGAGATGAATGCTACTACAGGTATCATTTAGATATGGAGTCACTTCTCAAAGATCAACCTGCAGATTTTGAGTACTGTCATTATATCAAAAGATAGAACACTTAAGCAGTATCCCACATGTTTTACTCTGACAATAGAAATGAAAAAGAAAGTCTTCCTAGACTTTGCTTTACTAGTTTTACTTCTGTTCCCTCTTACTTCCGGCTGGGCCAGAAATAATGTGATTTTTTTTTTTTAATGCCTAATTAACCTCTCCTATGATATCACTGATTTTGATGAGATCAACCAGTGGATGCATGTAGCTCCTAATACTCTGACATTCCATGTTAGACCCAGAGATAGCCAAGAACCACAAACAGAGATAAAAAGCATTTAAAAACGTAATTGTGACTATATTCTCAGACAGCAGTTTTCTAGCTCGGGGTTGGAATGGGGTGATATGCTAGTATTTTCAAGCATGGAAAACCAGGGCAAAATAGTAGCAATCTGAGCTGTTAGGGCTTTTTTTTTCCACCCTATTTAAATTCCAAATGTTCCTATCTTGCATTTCTCAAGACCATTTCCACTGCATCAGCCATCCCCTTTACAGAGAGCAAATTTTCTATTCTTGTTCTTAGAAGAAAAAAACCCAAAATGCCTGTCCAATTTCACCACAATTTTATTTTGTCCAACACTGTAGCATTATAAACCCAGGGTAATTTGTGTCCAGTGACTTCCTGCTAAAAATACAAAGTGTTTTGCAAGCTTGGACAACAACTGCTAAAACCAATGGGCCAGATTCACCTTGGCATTGCTCTATTTCTACGCTGCCATAATAGCACTTTAATCAACAAGCAGAACTGACATAAAGCACTGATGCATCAGGCCCATCATATAGAGTACACCCACTTAATCAGGTAATCAACTTAATCAGGACACTTCCCAAGGAACCAAATTAAGCCTAATGACACCAAGTGGCAAGGACTGCTGCTTAATTGGGATAGTAATTCTGCTTATGGTAATTGGGATGCCTGCAGGTGATTAAACGATACTGAGCTAAGAAGAGACAATCTCTCTGATGCTCTGAGACTCAGTGATTTGTCTCTCCTCAAAAGCCTCTGTCAACAGTCATTCAGCAAAACAAAACTTGTAGAATCCTCTCATTTTGGTATTCTTTGAACAGAGCATTTCAAGATGGAAATAGGAACATAGAAGCAAAAAGGAAAAAACCCTGTGTCGGAATCCAACACCAGGGATAGTACCAAAACCCACACCAAATAATGATAAAAGAATCAAAATAAATATATAGTGGCAGATTTTTGTCGGGGGGAGACAAAAGTTTCAGTCATGAAAAGCTGCTTTCTGCCTGCCTTTTCAAATGTGCCTGTAGCTGATGTTTCACAGCACAGCAAGATTTCAGAGAAATGGAGGTGCTCAGACTCATGGCAAGTAAGGACTTCTTACAGATAAGAAGGCACATGTGAGGAGCAAAGGAGGGGATCACACTGCTGCTACTCACAATTTCCCATCCTATTTTAGAGCACAGAAATGAATGACTTGCAAAGTACAAAGAAAGAGATGGCTGAAAATCACAACTGAAAAATACTTCTCCTTAAGATTATTTTTTTTTTCCTTTAAAGCACCTCTAATTGCCATCCAGAATAGGCATGAGATGTTCTAAAGTTAAAACCTGTCCTTGCTTTGAAATAGCAGTTGGAAGTCATAAAGTTCTTCTGGAATTAGGTCACTGATACAACAGCAGCCTCCAGAGTCATCACACAAGGCATGAAGGACCAATGTTTTCAGAGACCAGACCTAAAGGACCACTTAAAAGTGCTTTTTCCTTTCTAGGGGTCCCTTTGCACCATTTAATTAGTCAAAATGCAGGGTCTCACAGAGCACTCTAAGAGAATATGGGGGATGAAGTGCAGTTCCTTTTACACCGTGTGTTTATTTACAAAAATGGAGAACGTTTTGGTTTTTCTCATTCTCTCCTGTAATGTTTGCCTACCCATCAAATGCACAGGTTTATGGCATGGTCATAACTCCTTTCTTCACAGTTTTTTATTGAGATACACCCCTGCTACTTCTCCTGGTCATCCAATCAAAGCAATAAGTGTTAATGCACCCCAGCCCTGACAGCAGTATCCCCACAGCCATCCTAAGCAGAGGACACTCCTTAAGCCTTTTGCCCTCAGAGATTTACCTAAAAGAATAACTATCTCTTTTTTTTTTACTTTAATCGTATTTGACAATTGCCTCATTTTTGTGGCTTGATGGGACCCTCATATGTAATATTCCACTTTTCTTTCAGAAAGGCAGAATTGTTTCCTGCCACTTGGCTATTTCTTTTCCCTGAGCTTTGCTATGCCTTTTTTTCATCACATACTTCCTGAGTCCGTGTGCTTAACGGACACCTGTATATTTTCAGGTACGCTGGTTTTCACAGGACTGTACTGAAGATTTCAAAGGATAACTCAGTCTTACCTCCGTGAGCATTTAATCTACTTGATCCTGATTTATTGCCTTGTCATGTCATTAGTTTTGTTAGGGGAACAAAACAAGTGTGTGTGCAATGTGAGACTTGGGGGGAAATTCAGATTCCTGTTTGCCTTTATCCATTTGCAGAAATTCCTGAAAAAGTACTGTCAAAGGAAAAGGTAAGTGATTGAAGCCCTGAAAAGGGAATTACGAACTCCCTAAAGACCTCCAAATAGACAGGCCTCTGCTGATTTGTTCTTCTCAGATTTGGTCTGCCCGCATGAGTGTTCCCAGAGGAGCACCTACAGGGAACAGCTCTGACATGCTTCCAAAGCTATGGCATTTGTGTTTCCTGGTTGCTCCTGAGCACTCCAGCAGGAGTTTCCCCTTCATTCCCTGCTGGTTCCATCAGGCTTCAGGAAGCAGCGAGCAATTGCAGAGGTTAATTGCTTTTAACTAAAACCCTCCAATGTGGTCAAAGAGGCTGAGAGAGCAGCATTGCAGTTGTGTTTGCTGGGAGATGCAATTTGCTGCGTGAGCTCATCGACTCGGTGCTCCCACGCCCTCCCTCTGCTTCTGCCGATTTTGCATCACATCTGATGAAATCAAACTCGCACAGCAGTTGCTGGTGAACCCGGCTAGATGACCCCCTCCCCCATTAGCACGTACAAAATACAATAAATAAATTCTAATAAATATATCTTAAAATCAAAACCATTTTGCGTTGCTTAACTGAGTGCATAACTAGTCCTTTGTACACATATTTGTACAAAGTGTTGCCTGTAATTTTAAAGATGCTTGCCTCAGGGAGGTTTCGTTTTTCCATTGAAGTCCCCTTGATTTACTGTACGCAATATGTTACAGCTTCCTTATTTGCTCCTTTGGGACAGTTACTGACAGTAAATCTCTATTAAAATATTCTTCCATATGGTTGCATGAAAATTTTATTGCAGTGAGCCTGAGGCTGAAGGTCACAGCTGAGTAGCTGCAGTTAAGTATTGCAGTCTATGGACTCTGAGGTACATCTGTTCTGGGAGCTGGAGCAAAATTAGAATTTTACTGTCAATAGCAGTTCTCCAAAACTGGTTCCATTTGTTTACCGTCGCAGGCCCTCAGCAAGGCAATACCACCACTTATGCATTACAGGCCGTTGTGGCTGCATGATTTAGATCTTTAGATGCAATCCAAAAATTACAGAGTCTGGAGGTCGCTAGAGAGAGTCCCTAATGTATATTTCATTTAGAAGATATGAAAATTTAATTTTCTCTCACATGATTTGACTCTATCACTTGCTTACACACTTTTTGGCGTGGGCTTCCCTGTTCATTGAAAGCTTTTCTGGGCAGTACATCACACAAACTTTATAACAGATACAAAAGTATGATTTTTAACCGACTACATGAAGCACATGGCCAGCTTGCAGGAACACCTTGCTGTTGCTCGCACAACCAGGTCAAGAAAAACCCCTGTCATGTCGTCTGGGCACATGGTTCGGATGCCATCAGATCTGCTGGTCAGTACGTTTGGCTCCTGTTGCAGAAATGCCCACAATTTGTTCAGCTTGGAAAGCTGCTTGAAAACAACGTTCCACTGTGGAGGACCACAGAGTATCAGAGTGTTAGGTTGCTCTAAACATTACATTTAGCAATTGTTGCTAGGGTCAGCCAAATGTTAATCTACTGCTTGTATTTGTTTGAAATAAAAAAGGAAACATTGAGGCATATTTCTAAGCCCATCTTGTTTAGCAATGTGACATCTATCGGAATGGCTCCGAGCCAAAGCAGGCCTTTCCAATATGCAGCATAATTTGGAATTTCTAAAAGAGAAATCAAACCTAAAATGCATTTGTGATTTTAACCTACGTTAACAACATTCTTTAAAAGGTTACAGCATGCAGTTTGATAGCATTGTGGAAAACTTCCAGCTGAGAGGTCTGAGAAGGTCAGGAATAGAGTAAATTTTTGAGACACTAAAGCCTGTTAGAGAAATGCAGTAATTTGGAGAACAATCAGCAGAGCTCCAGACCCCCAGGGAATCTGACTGGAGGTTCCATAGAAGGGGATCTCACCACTGGTAGCACTTGTTCTGACCTTCTGGGATGGAGGTAATTTTCTGAATGCAGCCAGTACACAGAAGAGCTGTGGGGAAAGTGTGATTTATACAGTGTATTCACAAATGGGAACCTCCAGTGAGATTTGGATCACTATTGTGAAGCAGCTTCTTGAACAAGGAGATGTGATGAGTGTTTAGAATCACCTTAATATATGTCAAACTAGCTTTTTTCTGAATCAAAAGATGAACACCACTGCATGCATTACATCAGCCTAAATTCATAATGTTACAGTATATCTGGATGCAAGGATTCCTTGGAAGCCTACAGGATTTTTTAATTTTCTTTTTTAACAACAGCTATTTTTGGATTGATGTCCATGCTGTACTTCCACTGCAAGTACATCTTCTGAAACCCGGCGTGGCATATACAGCAAATGCTGAATAGCCAGAACTTCCATTTCCAATCTCACTATTAACTGCCCTCTTAAAATCTCGCATAAGTTAACCAATTCTTAGATCTCCACCAAGAATGCAATGCATTTCCACATCCAGAATACACATATGGCACGAAGGAAAGTTGTCTCCCTTTTTTTGGCCAAGCTATAAGGCATGAAGAGTGATTTGATCTGATGCCTCATCAAACTGCAGATGAAGATCCCTTCGGAACTGGTGCTCAGTTCTCTGATTGTATGTGATAGCTTTGTCATACCGACAATAACATGCTTCAATCAAAAACAAGCGGCTTCTTTGAGCTGGGAAAGTGCTATCTTTAAGCAACTGTCTGGATGCTCATTCCTGGTTCATTACGCATTTCAAACCATACAGAAATGTATCTTGCAGTGTAGACACCTATCTTGGCTTTACAGCTAAGAGTTAATACTAATTAGATTCTTTGGTACTCATGGGCTTAATTAGTTCACTTGAATCTTATTGTTTCAAAGTAGGACAGACATGAACTTGCCATAATATTTTACCAAAATAGATATGTAATATGAGAAAGTGAAACAAATTCCCCACCGCTCTCTCCCATGCCCTGACAAGCTGATAAAAATGACATTAGGTGATTAAACATAGAAATAAAAAAAAAGGAGGCAGACTTAATGACAAACTGTAATGAAGTTAAACAGCTGGCAGACTCCTTGGTGAATTTGCCACCTGATGACTTGTACTAAGATGCAGGCAATGCCCCCAGCCCACTGATCAGATGTCAACCCCTGGTGCAAACACTGAAGATCCCATCCCTTTCATTAACTGGCTTGATGGAAACTAGCTCTCTTTCTAAAAGGACAGAAACCATCCGTTTCATATGTGTGCATCTGAGGAGAAAAAAATCAAATAAAGGAACAACTTACAGACCTCTGAATAATACTGAGTAGTGCAAGACTAATGCTCTTGAATGAATTCTGGCTAATCTGCAGATTGGGACTGTGCTGGCAACACCAGGCTCATATAAAAGACATAAAGATAATAATTCTCTTTAGCTTGAGAGGAATGGATTTGAAATACAGGAGTTGGTAGATTCCTTCCCACTGAGTTCCAGGTGAGGTAAGCAAAAGAATCTTCTAAACCATATGTTAAGGAAAGCAGGAGAATACATAGGACAGCCAATGTTATCACCACCTGATCACCCACTTACAACTGAAATTCCCTTTCCCTTTGCTGTTCATAATCAATATCAGCAAATGCAAAGCTAGAGCTGTCCTCTCCCTGGCCACTGGCAGCATTCCCACGACAGAACGTCACATCACCACCATATGCAGAACGCACTCAGCAGTCCTGACCCTGCAAAGCTGCCCACACATATGTCGTGCAGAAGCACCTGCCTTGTCCCCAGGACTTCTCAAAGCGAAGGACATGCTGAAACGTTCAGAGGCACAGATGTGGCTGGTGTCTGTACCTCCCATGCTGCCTCCATCCCTACCCAGCAGAGCTTGCAGGCCCCGTGTGCAAGTGTTTGCCCTGTGTAAAGTCATTGCAACACACGATCCTCAACGGCCATAAACGCGGCATCACAGGTCGTCTTACAGCTCCCTCACTCATCCACCAGACATGGCTTTCTACAGCTTGGAATTTAATGTTCGGCACGAAATACAAGTAAATACTTCTCTTTGCAGGACTTTTAATGCTGGCTCAGTGTTATCACCTACTTCTGTTCCTGTTGCCCCACATTTTTCTCACTTCATCCATGCGTTTCCTCACATAATGCTGGCATAGGGTGCTAGCCTTGGGGAGGGGGAAAAGCCCCACCGTTTTTCAAAATTATCTGATTTGTTAGAAATTCTTTCATTATTTGAAGCCTGTTTCGATGAAGGGGCTTCTCCTTTAGTATTCGTGTTTGCCAGAGTAACAATCAACTTCTCACAGACCAGCAGAGCAAGAAGCTTTGTTGAGCACCAGAAAACAACTTTTTACCATTTATTCACTCTTCAAGCTCATACTCTCCACAGAAATAATGTTAAAATATTCTCAGAAAACACATTTTTGCATTCTAAAGATTTTTTTTCATTAAGACTAAGCCTTCGTTTCTGAATTTTGAGATCTACAACTGCGAGAAGAGCTGATCTCCATCCAGCTTGTGGAGAAGAACTGGAGTGTGCCTCCACCAGCCAGATACCCCCACACCGGAAACCATTTTGGTTTTCATTGCTGAATTGGTTTCATTTTTCCCCTGCCATAAACTCTTTGTAAATAGTCCCCTTTTATGTTACATTTCTTCTCATCTGCTTGCCTGTTGCATAAATATTACTTGTTTGCTTATGTTTTACCTTGCATCACTACCTATTTTCCTTAAAAGTGCTTTTCACCCCACATCCTGTTTCACGATTTCTCTGTCGCTCATTACCAGGCCTCATTGCTTCTCACACCTTGTTCCTGACCCTTGGCCCAGCTCAGCTATCTCCTTGTTTCCCATCCTCACTTTTCTTCTCTGTTTGTTCCCTTGCCCCCTGCTTGTTCCTTTACTGCCCAGGTTACCCTCTCCTCTCCAAACTGGAGCATACAGCAGGCACCCAGCAGGGCTTCCCCTCACCCAGACGTCTTCCCATGAGCAAAAAAATACATACAGCAGCAGAAGGGCCCTAGACGTGTGTATCAAAAGCTCGATGCACGTAAATTAAAGCAAGTTGGTGACTAATTTATTTTCTCTGTATCTATTAAACACAGCCCAAACTGCCCTGGACATATTTAAGCTGGAAATTAGAAGAAGGTTAATAACCATGAGAAGAAAGACAGCCTCTCAGTAGGAGTAGTGAGGGCAAGAAACCGAAATGGTTTCAAGATGGAACTAGATAAGTGTTTGAAAGATATCATATGATGTGGTTGCCTTCAACAGCAGGGGACAGGACTTGATGACTTCGGAAGTTCCTTTCAATCTTAATTCTTATCTTCCTGTGTGGGCCAAATGTCACCGGCAGCAGTCTGAGGATGAGCTCTTTGGAGATGAGGCACAGGAAAGGTGGCCATGGGCTGGAAAACTGGGGTGCAAAGAGAACTGTTAAGGCTAGAGTACCCTGATGAAGGACCCTGAAGTACATTTCAAAAGCATGACAAGCTGTCTAGTCTGCTCAGATGTGAATTTAACACCTTGTAGTGCCCTCTCTGCATTTCTTCCGCACAGAAGAAGACAGCAGCTAGGATTTTCTTTCACTTTTCTGGAAAACTTCCTGCCTTTGGCTGGGAAAACTCAGGCTCTGAAGCAGTCGAGGGACATTTCCTCCCTGTACAAGATTTCAGAAGAATTGACACACTGAATGACAGAGTAAAATTAAGTTAAAAGCAGAATCCAACCACATCCACTGGGTTCAGCTGCATGCTCACTTTTACAGCAGCTGCAGGATGAGGGCTCACAGCGACAGCCTGGGCACAAGCTCACAGCTGGCTGTGACCAAGCCAGAAGAGCTCGAGGAGGTACCTCCGGTCAGCTGAGCTGGCCCTGCCAGCAGTCCCCACTGCAAGCTCAAACTGTTGGCTTAAGTCTTTATCTGGATGTTGATTTTGGCATCTTCAGCAAAAGAAATACCAGCGGATGTATTTCGCCTTGCAACAGAGGCAGCTGCCAGTGTGCACAGAGATGCTCAGCTGAAGGGAGGTCACTTATTGAGCTGTTTTAGCTCACCTGCCCAAAAATGCTGCGAGTGTTAGCAGCTGGGGATGACATGGTCAGCAGTGGTGCTGGGAGGGCAAGCTGACATTTGTGAGTCATATAACACAACCTGCCTAACCCCCATCAGACCAGCTCTGCCTGTCATTTATTATTTGCCTCTTTGCCTGCAGCTCCTTTTGAAGCTTTAAAAGCTTTTGGTTTTGATAGTAAAAGGACATTTGTGCCTTGCCTGTGGAAATGTTAGGCCCTGTATTGTTTGGTCCACAATAAAAATGTGTGTTTCAGTTTGATTTACTGCTCTCAGTTTACTTTGTCTTAAATTGGCAGCATTTCCTGGGTTGGATTTTGCTAATGGCCTTACAATTCCTTTTTCTGTATTAGAACAGCCAGTTTTATGTTTGTTATTCCAAATCCAGGATTATATTCAAAATGACTAGGAGTTGTAGCGTTTGAAATCTGATTATTTACAGCAATGCCTCTGCTTGTGAAGGCATTTTCAGTAGAAATTGTCTGAAAGCAGACACATGGACTCAATTGAAGACATGTTTTTAAAGTTACTTGTCAGAGGAGTGAATCCTTCTGGACACTTTGGAGCTTTTAAGGGTTTGCTTTCTCTATGGTCAAATTATATTTTGTCAAAAAACCGAAAAACCGCAGCACCGAGCAGGTTTCAGAATGCAGACCTGCCTCATGAGCTACCAGCAAGACAGCCAGGCCCAGGCATCTCCTCCAGGGTGAGGGGGGGAGCAGGCAGACCTGTCACCCCAGCACCCACTGCCCTTTTCTGGTTTCCACTCCTGCCACCTGGGCTGCATGAACGGGTCCATGAGCTCCCCGTGCCCATGACTGGCAAGCGTTAGAGGCAACCCGGCCAGCCCACGTTCACTTCTCCCCCTCCACATCTCTCAAAGTGTCTATCGGGTGCTTGCAAGCCTCCCCAGGGCCCAGCAGCCCCCACAGACACAGCACTAGGCTCGGAAGCTGACCTTATGTCCCCTTTTCCAAGCTAAACATTTTGCCCTGTGTGGTTTAGTTTCCTTCCTGAGATGCAGGAAGGAAGGCACCAGGCTTCACACAAGCGCCTTGGGATCTGCAGCCTGGCACTGACCTTTCCAAAGGAGATAAAGCACCTTAAATTCCACCTCAAAGCTCTCTAGTCTGCTGCTGTAGCACCATTACCGTCCTAAATGCAAAAGCCTAAATAAAATCTAGTAAAACACAGCCAACAAGACCCTCAGAAGAAAAAAAGAAACTCAGTGGAACAGCTGGCTGGATATAAAGTCCAATAAAAAGGAGGCATATGCAAAGTTTCCAGGCCAGCACAGGAAGATTTTTCCTACTAAGTCAATATGCAGGATTACACCTTTCTGAAATTGATGTAAAGCTCACTGAAGAAAGATTATTTGTTGTTTGTCTTTATGGGCTTTGAACTGTTTGTTAAAGCTGTCTCTTCAAAGTTGTATTCCCTCTGATTCCTGCTGGATTCAATGGAAATCATCAGGGCTGGAGTTAGGGCTCCTATAGTGGAAGCAGAACTTTGAAAGAGTTTTTCATTAAAATAATCTTCATGCTGGCTGGCAAATTCCTGAAGTCATGAGACACACAGCCAGGAAAAGGCATAAATCCTTGGACACACAGATAAAACGGCCAAAATTCAAATGGATACCAGAGCTGTCAAAACTTTCCCAGCAGACTCAGGACAGTGCCAAAACAGATCTCCAGTCTTTTCACTCCCAGAGTGAGTGGATGGCACAAATCCTCACAACAAAAGCTCCCAAATGCTCAGAACACTCCTCCCCCAGTGAAAATGAACACCAGACCTGCAGAGAGCTAGATTCCCTTCAAATATGGTTAATCTTTAATATCTTTCTCTTTCTTTTCTGAACCAGCACGCTTTTCTGTGGAGCAAGAGAAAAAGGAGGAGAAGCATGATGGCAGGTGTGTCTGCTTCATTTTCCATCCCCTGATGGAAATCACTGATTTTCTACTGGTAACGCAATAAACTAAAGAGAAAATGGATACAAGTGTTCAAGCCATCTCCTAATATTTTTTTCATCCACTTAAAAATACGAGAACGTAGTGCTGGTTTAACCATGCTGGGAATTAAACCTGCCATATCTAGATTGACTTTGAGCAATAGGTCTTGCTGCTTTCGGGGAGTTCTTTCAGAATAGAGTTGATCAACAGGCCATAGCAACTCCTTTGAGTTATTTCATACACCACACACATTAAATCACTTGAAGCCAACATATCACTGACACAATTGACCATGATAGCTCCTTTGGAGCACTTACAGTTTATCACACCAATGGGGTTGTCACACAGGCTTGCAAAGCCTATGAGATAAACACCTGTGTTTTAAAAAATCCTTTACTGCAGAAGCTCGTGGCCATTTTGGAAATGCTGTAACTTTCTTTCTCCTCATTATTAGCATCCTGATAAGCGTCTGCTCAATGACCCTCTAGCTGCACCATTCTGGCTGAAAAAGGTGGGATTACCTTTCTTTTTAACTAAGAATACTTCCTTTAGAAGGCTAAGGAAGTATTTTGCATTGTCAGGATTTATTATTTATTCTGTGGTCATATCTTGGGGTCATGAATGAGAAACTTCCCTCACTTGCAGTTGAAATCCTATCCTGAAGCATTAACACGCTGCTTTTTCACGTTCCATGCTTACTGCTTAATTTGATTTCAAATGGTGTATGTTACCACAGCTCCACTGAAGACAATGGAAAGAGTCCGATTTACACCATGTAAGAAGCTGGCTCCCTGCCACTGAAAAATAGGCAAAATCAAACTTCTCAGAAAACTTTTATCAACACACTTAAGGCCTTGGAGATAATGCACCCAGTGACAAAACCACAACTGAGTTACTAAGAACAGCGTGACAAGCTGTATGAAATCTGAACAACAGCATTTCAGAAAAGAACACAGACAATATTTTTGGTCTGTACCATTTGATATGAGATTTATGTCTAGATTTTCTTCTGAAAGCAGCTGAATTGGCACTGCTCATAAACACTTGCAAATTCTGCCCTGGACATCACCAGCACATTTCAATCTATCATCTGAAATGCAGATTTCAATGCCTAACTTTGGGTGCCCACTGTGTAGAAGCTGGACATAATCTCAAACGTCATGGTTTGAAGCTTGAAACAACCAACTGATAAATGTAAACATGCCACAAACACCACATAATAGGCTGTGGTATCTATGTGTCATGCCTTCCACTTCTATCGAGGAAAAAAACCCTGATATAGTCAATACTAAATTGAGACGCATTTATATTAACGTAGCAGGAAGCTGAAAATCCAGACCAAGTCGTTGTCTGTTTTAAGTAAAAGCATTGCATCAGCAATTCTATTTACTCAGTCCAAGGCTGCTTTCATTTCTTGCTTGTTTTGCTATATATTTCTATTGAGGGAACACTTTCTCAGCAGCTTTTAGTCACTTCTTAAATGCGTTTTATGAGGAGACAAAGTCAAATCACTATTACTTAATTAACACAATTGTGAAGACTTCACTCCAGCTACACAATAGCTCTCCTAATCTTGCAGAAGGATGCATGACTTCATTATTGAGTATATTGTTTCCTATAAACATATAAAACCCCAACAATAACAATCCCATCAGCTGAAATGAAGTTATCTGAGAACAGAATTAAACTCTAAATGACCCTTTGCTCCACTCCATAGACCCCTATTAATAATTCTAATCTAATCAGTGTGGATAAATGTACTGTTGCAGCCTATGCCAGGCACTCTGCCAGGAGGTCCTCCTGCAGTCCATCTGATTCATTCCAGCCCAGAGCTTCTCTGGAGAAGACACATCTTGCATGGAGAGGCCACTGGCTGCCTTGTTCTGTTATCTTTTAGCGGCAAAGTCATGTCCTTGCAACTGATAGACACTTTTCTTTGTAAATAACCCTGGAGTGACTGATAGAGCTTTTGCCAGACAAAGCCTGTAAATAGCTAGGCATTATTCATGCCAGGCCTGAGAACACTGTGTCACGGCTGACAAATTTATGGTAGATATGAGCTCACCTCTTCCACAAATATATACTTTCCCAGCAAATTCATCACATGTTTTAATGGCCCCGTACTGAATTTGTCAGCTGTCTGTCCCTGCACATTGTTTCCTTTGGATTCCTGTCAAGGATTGTTTGTTAAAATCACCTCCCTCTTCCATCCTTCAACTACTAGCCCCAGGAAAGATCAATGATGACACATCTATTGATAATATTTTATATTCAACTATTTGGGTCATAAATCATTTTAACAATGCTGATATGTTTATTGAGTGTCTGCTGGCATTGCAATTATATAGAAAGTGATGTCACCCTAAATCTTGGCTTGTTGGATTGCTTTCTCTTCCCTCCTTCCCACTCCCACCCCACTACATAATTAAAGCATGTCACTTTTTATTTTGGCATTCCCACTTTAGAAGCAGTGAGAACTTTGGCATTTTAGTCAAGGTGTGAAGTCCCAGGGCCTCTGTCTCCCAATAAAACCAAACATGCAAATGCATCTCCCAGCAGTATGTGAAGGCACTGTTTCAAACCTACACAGATCCCCGGTGGAAAGCAGGATGGAAGGAGGGGGTGGCAGCAGGACATCACTCTGCTCTCTACCCTGGCTCAGGACCCTTCTCCAAGCCCTGCTCAGCTGGCTCTGTCCCCAGAGTCAAAGGGGCATCTCACAAGGGAAAGAGAGGAGAGAAGATACTGAAATCCTGTGGTCATCAATCCTGCAAGAACACTCAGGCTACATATCTGCCCCCTGGCCCTGTTCTGCCTGCATACTCAGCAAGATCTCCATTTCGGGCAAACCACTTCACCTGCAGACCTTTGTTTCAGAAGATTACCAGGAAAAATCGGTAAAGCCAAAAAAATTGCTGCTGCTCCTGGGTTTGCAATTTTCCTCCCTGCACAGCTGCAGCTCCAGGGACTCCCAGCTGTTGTCCCCATTGCACAGAGGGAGCTGACTCTACCATTCAGTTCTCTATATTATTTTTCCTTTTAATTCATGGCTATATTATGCAGTTACATCATTTCTTAAAAAAGATGTATAGCTTTGCAATTCATTTAAGACTGTTTTCCTCCTTAGCGAGGTTGTGTTATATGTACCCAAAGAGAAGAAAGAGAGAGCGAGAGAGTGTTGGCCAGCAGGAAAAGTCCCATTTGCTCCTTGAGTGCAAAATGTCATCACTCATTAGAGAAGACTCAAAAGTAGATTTTTCTCCCAAAAGCAGACAGCAGGCAGGATTTAATCTACTTCATCAACTTGCTAGATTTAGTGACTGCCTTTATTCTTTTTCTTTTTTTCTTTCTTTTCCTTTTTTTTTTTTTTTAGCGCTCTAAACATATAGGAGAAATCGTCTTGGTATGTGTGAAGGGTTTTTATAAATGCACAAACGTGAAAAGAGCCTAAAGCATTTTTCCTTGAGATGCATATTTTCCTTTATGTACCAATATACACAGAGCTGATTTTGTCATTACCAATGATGGGACACACTTCTTAAAATATATTTCAAATATGCAGCCAACTACTTCTGAGGTGTCCCACTAATTTCAAACTTTTACGATCTGCCTTCACAAACCTATAAAACTGGACAAGAACCTTGATGAGAATTTCAGGCCCTATAGAAATATATCGAGAATATAGTTTTTTCTGGGGTACACTGGCACATCAACATGTAGATTTAACCTTTCTCATGGCTTTCCAGAACATGATGCTTCTAAGACCAGATTTAAATATCTTTTATCCCAGTATATCCTCACAGTGTCACAAGATATTACTTGAGATCTACACAGACGGAAGCAAGCACACAGCCTGGTCCTGGATTTCAGGTAGTGGGGCCAGCAAAGAAGAGTAAATCTGCCACAAAGGGCAAAATTTAGAGCTGTAGTGAAATCTAGCTTCAGGTTTGCAAAGGGTGCAGATACATTTACTGTTTGGATTTTAGAACATCTCTGAAAGTCTTAGGAGAACAAGTACCACAGGCAAGCAAAAATTTCTGGTGGATAATTGCACTGTTGCTTTTGCAATTTGCCCTGATCACCCTGAAAATATTTGAATGAATCTTGGCTGAGCCTTAATTTCTCTAACAAAACCCCTATGCAAGACTAATTTCATAGGTTCTCCAGCTTTTTGCAAACATTTTATGGTTTCATAACTCTGAAAGTTATTTTTCTGTAGCTTCCAGTTTCCTTAACACTGAAGGCTGAGATGATACCTTATAGCCTCCTCGTCTTTATCTTAATGGAAATTCTGGAAAAGAAGGGGGAAGTTAATCTTTTCCCGTTGGGAATGCAGAAATGCACTAGTTATGGGGAGCTTAGCCTAAGTTTTACTGAAGTCAAAAAGAAATTCTCCAACTTCTCTGGCTTCCAAACAACTGCACATTCCATTATAATGACTGCAGGCATAAATCAACTCTGGGTTATGCCGTCAGATAACCCACTAGATATCTACTTAGCCCCGTTTGGTTTCAACAACATAATTTATGTACACACTCTTCAGTACCTTGTGTATATAGATAGATGACAAATCTTGATACATAAAATTATAATAATTGTGGTTTCCACTCGGAACTGTGTCTCCTGCTGCCGTGTGCAGGCAGAGGCCAAACATTCCTATCTAAGGAAGGCTCTTAGATCTGATTGAGTTGCTAGGCAATGTGAACATATGATGGGAACCAGGCAGACCAGGGTTCAAAGTGCCTCAGAAAAGGCTGCAGGTCCACCCAACTTTGGGCAGTTAACCATAGTACCCACTTCTGTAGCCCAAATCATCTTAGACCACCTTTACAATCAATGAAGTGTCAGGGCTTTTTCCATTTTGGTGATTTATTAGATAGTTAGGACCCCCTTATTCTTCCAATTATTTGATCAAAAGGTACCAAAGAGGTACCTGGGATTAAAGCACACCTTTTAAATGTAACAAGTGAGATGTGCATGGAGGTGATTGTAAAATGTAATTTACAGGGATAAATAAGTGCAAGGATTTGAGACACCTATTGCTTCATCAAGTCCTCTTTAGAAATGTAGTCCTAAATATCTTCAGATCCATTTGCATCCAGGGTCTTGTTCTGCTCAGAAAGAGTGTGGTACTTTTCCAAAGGGTCTTAAAAAAAAAAAAAAAAAAGGAAGAAATTAAAAAAAGAAAAGAAATAATCATACGGATGCCAAAGTTTGGTTCAAACTCATGTTTAGATACTGCCTTGGCTCCAGTCTCACTTATAGAGATCCCTATCCGGAGCTCGTATGCTCATGCCCATTTTAAACCTGGTTGAACTCTGGAACAGGCACTTATCTAACAAAATACATTGAAAAGCATGAAGAAAAATACTAACTATGATGATACATCCTCTCAAGTATATTTGATACATTATTTGGCTGTCTTTACTATCAGGGGAAAAGAAATGTCCTGCTCGCAACAGATTCCACAATATTTCAAGCACGAAAGGGGTTACTGAGTTTGTTATTTTTGTTGTATTTTGGGGCAATATCCTATCTGTAGTCATAGCAAACCCAATTCTCCAAAAGACTGTGAGAAACTTAATTTCTCCTCTATCAATTTTTTATATCAATTTTAGCTTATTCTGCTAAACTTTCCTGTACCGTTTGGGGTTTAGATATTGCTAATGCTTTTGCACTTTAAAACACAGGATGGACTGGGAGGAGGGGATTCATTCTCACATTCAGTTAGCAATAACCAAGCATGTGCACTTGTATGAAATTTTGCCAATTCCATTATTTTATATACAAAATGTCATTATGTTCCAAAGTATTATCATTTCCTTTTTTCCCAGACAGTGACTGTCTGTAACATGCTGTTCTGGAAGGGCTCCCTCCCAGATTCTGGGTATTCCTTTACTGTTTCTCATCATAAAAACAAAGGAATAAAAAAAGGTGGAGTGTTGGAAACCCAGGCATATAAAATCCAAGGACATAAGTCATCTATTAGTTTTAGCCTAATTCCTGGTCTTCAGCTGCACTTCACTTACACTTCACATTTTCCCAGGAACGTGGCTTTAGAGGAGCTGGCTATCTTTACACACTGGGTTATATTAAGAACCTCAAACAACTGCTTATGAATGGGCTTTTCCAACAGGGTGAAAGCTGTGTTTGATTTAACTTGATGTATATTTATGTGACAGAATCTAACCAAGCTGGACTTTGTGCCATAACCGTAACATTTGCACTGCTATACCTGGGGAGGAAAGCCCTCCCACTAGAGTACTGACAGGATGCCAGTGACAAGGAAGTTTACATAATAAAATCAAGGTTTAAAGGACTTTTACATCTGTCAGTAGAACGGCGATGACATTCCTCATTTACAAGTATGGCACACAGCTTTGACTGCAAGTAAAATATTAAGGATAAGACCAAATAAGAGCCCATGTAGACAGATAGCAATGTGTTTTATTCCATGTCTTGTTTCCTCTTCCAACAAAGTTCCTGAAGGGCACTTTGCTGGGAACCCATCTTCTACTTGGCCTTCTGAATGTGGGCATCAGTGTTCTCTTCTTATCATCCAGCATGGCCAGATGTGACCTAGTTCCCACAGAAACAGCAGCCTCAGAGTGGTGTTTACCGTAGCACTGCCACTGCAAAACACTCCTTAGTGCTGTCACCACCTTCTGTACAGATCTCCTTCCCCCATTTTCTCTCTCCCTCCCTTGATGGCCAAATTTTGCAGCCCCGGGGAGTAAGAGGCAGGTGACAGAGCCACAGGAAGGCACAATTAATCGCTACCTTGGCACCATTACCAAGGAATCTTTATTTCCAAAAAATGCGCAGACGAGAACACCCATGCTGACTCCACTGCCTGAACATGGACCAGGAGCAATGCTGAAGGCTCCTGGTTTTGAAACGCTTGGCTAGAGCTGATGCCACTTCCTTCACTGAGCTGCTATCAGACCCCTAAGGCCAGTTCAGGCATCAGCACACAGAATGTTAGGAATATACCGTTTTTCTTCTCTCAGAGCTGCCAAAGAGAGTACCAGAAACAAAACTGCTTGGAGGAGAAGAGGATGGAGAGCAGGAGATACAGACAGAAGGAAGTAAAGGTAATGACTGTTCAGTTTTCTTACTGAATGAAAGTGTCAGGCAATAAAGGAGGGTTGTAGGAAAGTACTGTGACTCATTTGACTGGCCAAGATCCTCTGAATAACCACCTTGAGGAAGTGAAAATTAGCACTGCAGGAGCTCAGGGAGAACTCGGCTGACAACCCAGGTCACTTTTTAAATGGTAGAGTAAAAGCATCTGATACTTTCAAACCTTTGTAGCCAAAAGGGATAGGGAGGGGAGAGAGACTCCAGGAACCAAGAGCAACGACAAGGGAGAAAAGTGCTGAGATTACACTGCGAGCTTGCTTTCTTTAATGGATCCCTTCCTCCTTCACCCCAGCAAGGCTGCTGGCACGTGGTATCTGGGAGTGCAGATGGATCAGCAATGTCAGACATGCAGCTGTGCATATTTAACACACAGGGATCTTATTATCTATTTGCTGGCTAGCCAGCAGTGGGCTGATTTTGGAGGTGATTGCTCACAGTTGTAGGGAGAGAAAAATAGAGAGTAGTCCACAGTCATTAATCTTACACAACAGGCTGCACAATATTAGAGCCAGAACTGCTACTCTCCTGCATCTGTCCCTCCCACTAGCCCTAAATCACTGCTTCTCGACTCTTCTCCAGTACTGAGAAGAAAATTGTCTGGGCTGGAATTAGACACCACAACAGCACAAGCAGCCCTGCTACATGAAACTGCGACTACAAATTTTTACCGGTTTCAGGTCTCTAACTGTCCTTTGGTCTCACCATTGGCCAGCCAGTGTGGAAAAAGGAAAAAAATTGAGTTTGGATGCTGGTCGTTGCAATTTTAAGGTTGGGAATTCATTTCTACCTCACCCTAAGGCCCTCTTTTCTGGAGCTCTTTTCCAAAACACCTTGATTGGTGGCAAATGTACACGGCTCGTGCAATCTTTCTTCCCTCACTAAGCAAAGCCATAATGTCTAGGTCTTCATTTAACAATACCCCCAAAGCACACACCTGAATTGATGAATGGGAAACTGTCCTACTTGTAGTTCATTTAAAGTTCAGCCCATTCATAAGAGTTTTGCTGAGCCGCAGCATAAGCCCTTGGGCGAGCTGGAGCCCATGATCACACTCCAGTTTTTCCTTTCCTCTCATGCTGGAGGCAAAATGAAACATCCCTCAAAATAAGCAACCAGTAGCAATGTTCTCGAGGAGGGGAGATTCGACAAAGAGGCTGAGGTCTTTCTTGGTGTGTAATCCACAGAGTAAGAAATAATGTGAGAGATCTGTGGCATTTCCTAAAGGAATAACAGCCAGAGGAAATAAACTCATGAACAGCAAGTTCTGCCTCCCAATATCAGCTAGCAGAATCAACTCATTAGATCTAAGTTCATCCAATTTCCAGCCAATCAAGCTTGTACACCTTGGGAAGTGGGCTTTAGAAGATATTTAACTTCACTGTGTCAAGTGAAAGAGGTTTTCTATTCCTAATGTGCAACTGGATAAAGGAAAAAGATCTGTACCGGGAAACAGCAGCAGGGATGAAGAGACAAGCAGGTATTGTAAAATGGTCACAGTCCTGAAAACATTCAGGATATTTTTCAGAATCACTGCGAAGTAGAAATAAGCCATACCTAGAGGGGAAAAAAATTACTAAATTTGGAAGGAATGGGGAGCTGACGGGGAGAATTCAAGAACTTTGCAACTGGAAGCGAGATTCTTTTAGTGAAAACAGACCACTTCAAAAAAACCAAGCAATTTCAAAATTTAAAATATGTATAACAGTACATAAAGCCTGGGACCACTTGCAGGTATTTACACCTCCTCAGTATTTTTAATTGCAGCCTTGTTCCATTACACACAACGTAAAAGCAGCAGCCTAACCTTCCAGCAAACACAGTCCTAACTCTAAAATAAAAACTAACACAGCCAGAGTTGTTGTTACGCAGCCAGAAGCAGCGAGAGACCACATGCCTGTGAAGAGAGCCTTAAGCCACGTTCATCCATGGAACAACATAACTTTTGATTTTCCTTAACTGCCTGCAAAACACCCACCTGCCTAATCAAGACTGAAATGCATCATCACCAGAAAGGCAGCAGGAAGAGTGACAATAGCTGACAAGGAAGGTGCAAAAAGGGAAAGCTTTACTGAACACAGAACTAGCTTGGAAACAGAAACAATAAAACTGCAAGGACTTTGTGTGGAGACTGAACTATGAAGGAAGAAAACAAGGATTTGGAGGGTTTGAAGTAGCCCCTGACAATGCCAGTCTTTTCCTGTAAGAAACTCTGGCCTCATTGAGAAGGCTGTGATTAAATACCTTGGACTTTAATGAAAGAGATTATGTTTCACTAGAAAGGAACAAAGTCTCTTATCAGTCTATGCTGCACAATGAAGAAGAGGTCAGATTCAAGTGGTACATTAGTCAAATAATATCATCTGAACATTTACTTCAAGCTCACTCTTTTAAAGAAGGCCACAACCAATGATTACGAATGGGTAAAAGAGGTTTATTTGATGGAGACCTGACATTCATTATAGCAGATGCTGGCATGATTAATTGATCAGAAGGATAGCAAGTGAAAAAGTTACACTAAAAATAATGCTGTTAACGGAGAAAGGTAAATGTGCTATTGGTCAGCAACATTTCGTAATTAGGTCACTTTGGGAGCCTTTTGGGTCACTGATGATGGAACAGCAGCCAAAACCACCAAATCTGCCTGCTGTGACAGATGCCCAAGTTACTGTTGGGCATAAACACTACAGGTGCTGGGGAAGAAACAAACCTTACAGTCTATAAATATTTTAGACATGGCAGATGAATAATAAATTGGTGAGAACAACATAGTGACATGAACTCATGTGAAACTATACCACACACTGTGGACAATATGGCCAGCTGCATTAAAGCAGGACATGCTAAAAAGCATCCTTAAGAGCTGGTCATCAGTCTTCTTGATCCTGTTTCACATATACCTAATATCTGGCCTAGATACAGGTGATGAAACCAGCAAAATCAGAAATGTTGCCTCTTGCCATGAAGAAACGAGAAGAATCAGTTTCTGTACTATTTTTCATCAGCTGCTAAACTTCGAGTAAATATGGCAGCCCCATGCACCAGAGCTGACACAGGTAAGGGAATATCAGTGGTGGAAGATGCACACCAGCAAGAATAACAACATCCAAATAAGAAGCAGAAACTAAAAAGTCCCCTTCATCCCCATCTTTTAAACTTCTTCAAAAGAAATAAGCTCACAAACTCTAACTTTTACTTCAAAATTCACAAAATTTTAAAATGCATAAGAAATTTCATCCTCAGACTTGGAGCATGCAGTAAAAAAGGGAACTAAACCTGAACCAACCCAGTCTGGTTTTATGTTATGAAACCAAATTACTACTAATGAAGTCCTGGCAGAAACAAATCATTCCTGATTTTCCTGTTAAAGAAAGGAATTTCAGAGCCCAGGGCCTGGGTAAAATAAATCTGAAATCCATATCCCTCTTCTCGTCTCAATGTCTCCCAAAACCAAACCTGTACATCCATATTCTTAAAACAGCCACCAGCAACACCATTAGAAATAAAGAAGTAAAGAACATTCTGAAATGACAATGAGACTTAATTACAAACTGCAAGAACAAAAAATAATCATCTTCTTCAATTAGAAAAAAAATCCATTCTGCCAAATTGATTGGCCAATCAATTTTTGGCTGTGCCAAAATAATCATACAGAAACTAGACAGAGCTTTTCTGCTCTCTCTGCCTGGGTTTAGATTGAGCTTGTCCTGACCAAAACCAAATTTGCAAAAAAGAACTACAGGTAGAAGACAAAGATGTCAAGTGGAGGAATATAATTATAGGGACTCTCCAGAAATCACTGGTTAGGCCAAATGCTTTTTCCCCCTGGCTTTCGGATTATATAACTCAGTGATTTACATTGGGATGTTATTTAATTAGATCAGCACCAAATGACTCATAGTATTTTGTCATTTTAATGGTTCTTTATATTTCTCCAGTTTGATGGGTTAATCATTGCCTATCACAGTTTATGGCCTCTATCTTCTTTATTGTGTTTTGCCTCCCATCAGCTATCCAAGGTGATGTGAACTTTGTGCTATTGACTTTTCTCACTCCTCTGGGGAGGTTGTCATGGAGAATTAAGCTATTGACAAATCAACAGCCAACATGCCGAACTCCTTCCTGCACGTCATCATTAGGAATGTGGGAACCAGCCAATTTTTGGATTGTGCAGAACTAAGATGTTCCACCACATAAAAGAAACCCTGAAAACCTATGTATGGGAGTCTGCTGTCATTTAAAGCTTTGAAAATCTGGAGTAAAAGAAGGATTTAAATCTGTAGCTTAACAAAGACTTTTTAGAAAAAGTTCAGGCAGCAGAATTAAATGAATGAATTGTAGATTTCCTCCAATAATTTTAATCTTCTCAATAGACATAGTTTTGTTTCCAGAAACTGCTGTCTTCATTAGGTGCAACTGAGCAAATGAACTAGGCAGAGATAATTAACACAGTGCTAACTGCAAGAAGTGTTGAATAACAATTATTTTTCAAACACACCTAATAAATGTTAATTTGGTCATTTTTTTCTTATTATTCCAAAGCGTGGGAAATATTCTTATCATCTAGATAATTAGTCCATCAAAAATATCAAAAATATCTAATTTTGAGTAGTACAGTAACACTCTTCAATACAGAATCTCCCATCATTACATAAAAGATAGAAATTGACATAAAATTGATATAAAGTATTTTTGCTTGACTAGAAGGCAAAAAAACTATTACTTATTTACTGAGACATGATAGCTGAAAAAGAGATTAATCCTGATTCATAATTCAAAGTTTGCCCTCCTCTCTGTTGGTCTGTTTTGCTAACAGCTTTTGTGGATATGGAATTCAATTGCAGGTTCAGTTTTAGCTTGTTGCATTCTGTATTTCTCTAGGGGAAAATGTTCCTCCCATGTGTGCCTCTGTTTAACTGAAAATAGGTCTCTTAATGTACCATTAAATATATGTCCTTGTGCTCCCCCTCAAATGTTTTCCCAAATTTTAATGAAAATATAATTTCAGAAACGTTTTCTTCCCAAAACTGTTCCACTGCCAAGTAGTAAAAATAAGTCCAGCTTCTTGTTGTTGCTGTGATTGTTGTCAGAGTGGATGATGAGCCAAGGAACTTGCACTATATGTTCTGTTTCCATTCCCCTGTGGAGAGGTTGAGATAAGCCCCTCCAACCAGGGTTATGGACACAGTGCCAGAAATGAGGGAGCTGGAGGGAGCGCTGGACAGTCTAGAAGAGCAAAGGAAAAATCTCCAAATACCAAACTAAACCTTTGCAGATCCAAGTCAACTCCCTATTTTTTCAATGGCATAATGTACCACTTAACTCCAGACTTGCAATATGAAAGTGTTCGGTTCTATATTTGCTTTCCTGTAGCACCAGTTACTCACCCATTTTTCCCGTTTTAAGTTAGTTGCAATCTTGCAGTGTCTTTTGTTTCACGTCAGCTGATAAAATCAGTCAAATAATCAGATGACTTCATTTTTTTAATTAATGGAATTTACTTTTTGACATCTGTGCTCCATCCCCTCCTCTCTTTTGTAGATTGTACATGCACTTAAACTATTACTGTTACAAAAATGAAAATCCAGGAGGAGTGAGACCCCTGAGACCCTGCATCAGCCAACTCTATTAATTAATTAAACTATATGGTGCCATGCAGTGGAAACTTAAAGCTTGTCAAAGTTTTGACCTCTGTGAAAAGAACATGACTTTTGGAGCAAGTTTGGCTGCAGACACCAAAAATTCGCTATCTAAAAATAAGGCAAGCCAAGGTGGTAATCTGAACTACAGGGCAGTCTATGGAGACAGAAAAGGCACATCCAGAAAAAAATTTACACGTCTGTGATGTCCCACCAGGTCATGCCAGGTTGTTGTCATTGTTATTGTTGTTAATATTATTATTTGCTATTACTGTTAGTTACTTTTTTTAATTCTGCAGCTCCTCAGGAAATGTCACTAGGCTGAGTTGTGAGCATTATCTGGAAACCCAGTGTCAGACATGGAAACAATCAGGACACCAGCACCTAGGCAGGATAAACTTGGTGGTGCCAACCTGTGATTTTCCTTCTTTTTCGTAAGACAAAATAGAGTCTCTTTTCAATAAGCAGCTCACCAACTTTTCCTAGTGCTGCTCTCCCTTCATTTTTTTTATTTATTCCCCTTTTCCCACTCTCTTTCTACAATACTCCACCTTCTTCCTTCCTCCTCTGCTCACCATATTACAGAGTCATGGAATGGTTTAGGTTGAAAAGGATCTGAAAGCTCTTCCAGTTACAAACCCCCTTCCATGGGCAGGATACCTCCCACTAGACCATGTTGCTCAGATCATATCCAGTCTTCCCTTGTCAATAATTATCTCCTGCCCGAATATCATGTCTGAAATTTTTTTGTCAAAACCAAAATAACCCAGATGCTCTGAAAAATATTTGAGGAAATTCCTGTGTGAATAAAGTAAATTAATAAACAGAGAGTCTGAGTAGGAAAAGAAAATAAAACTAATAAACTACATGACAAACATTGCCTGGACCCCTCCAAGTATATCACTTTGCCCAGATTGATGTTTTGAGAAGTCCGATGGAATTACGATGGGAATGTTTTCATGTGACTTTTGGTGTCAGTCCCTCACTCTGCCTTCACTGCTGTTTTTTCATATTCCCATCTCTCCAATGCAGGCCTCCTAAGCTTGCCCAAAACTGACAGAAAAGTGGGGCTCCAAATTTATGGAAGGCATTTGGAAGCAAAGACTTCTGAAATCCCAATGAGAAAGTCTGATATATTGACATCAGCTTTACTCTTGAACCAGGGTGAAAAAATCAGAGTATCTTCTTGGAGCAAACTCAGGTTTTATTGTATGAACAGGAGTCTCAGAACTCTCTGTGAAAATACAGCTGCAAAAAGAGACCCTCACAGAAGCCAGGGTTGTGCAAGGCAGGAGAGAAAAGAAGTATGAATAACAGAAAGCAACAACTGCTGGGAAGTCAAAACAACCAGCAGCCCCTTTTGACTCCAAAATCTCTCATCATGTGTAAGCATTCAAGCTAATCTGATCTGGAAAGAAACATTATCTCTGGATGTGTGCAAAATTAAAACAGAATTATTTTTCCTTCAGATTCTTCACTGAGACTTTTAAAACAGAAAATGTGATACCTCAGCTGACTAGATAGAGATTCCACAAATTCCCACAATGGGAGGTCCCATCTCTAGTTTATATAAAATTTATAAACAGCTTCCCCAAATCTGGGGGGCTGGTGGAGGGCATGTTGCTGCAAAGATCCATACAGGATCCAGGGGAAGAGGGATGGAGACACTCTACCATCAACTTTGGCTAGCAAGCTGAGGAAGTTTCCAGGTTTATTAAAGGCTCTCCTTCAAAGGAGCAGGTAAGCCATACCTCACATCCAAGTGACAGTCTTTGACTGACTTCTCTGGGAGTTGGTCAGCCCCAGATTTGTGCTTATTTAAATGAGCACGCACACAAAGAAAGTATTCAACTCTTTCCTTCCATGTATGAAATAACACGAGGTAAAAGACCACCATTACCGTATGGATTCATCTGTCCCTTTCGCTCACTAGTCAGCAAAAATCTAAAGCCTTCCTCTTCACCCCTTTGACCTACCCTGTGGGTTTGCCTGTGTCTCAGCATTTGGAGAAGAAGGGACCCCTGATTAAGAGATATGTTGGGCCATCAGTCAACACAGAGCCAAGGGTCTCATTTCCTTCTGCATTAATATCTCGCTAGTGTTAATTGCAGTTATGGGTGAATAGGCAATACTGGAGAACACAGGATGTGAGTGCTTTGCCATTACTGATTACCTCACATCACACATTCAAAACGAATTTGCTTGTCCCTGCAGTCCTTGGGGTAAAAAAAAAAAAAAATAAAGCCTGTTGTTACTGACAGCTGTTCTTCAAAGGTCAAGGATTACAATAGTTGGAACACTGCAGGTCAAGGCTGATGTGAACCATACAGAGAAACTCTTCTTGCCCTCTCTGCAGCTTGGCTGTAATAAATGTTATCTGTGTCTCTCTCTTTATAAGCTTTGAATTCACATTAAAAGGGTGAGAAAAAAAAGGAAAAATAAAGCAAATAAAAGATATTTACAATGTAATCTCTTCTCTGCACACACCTCTTCCAATCAGGCAGCTATGAAAGCTGTCCTCCTGGCAAGATAAACTATCATTTTTTAACAAGGTAGATGGATGCCTTCATACATTTTTAAGCTTGGGACAGGATATATTTTGTGGTTTATTTATAATGACATCAATTACACTTGCTCCTAGGTAATAATTCACTCCTTTATAATTATTTATGAGGTTATTTTTGCTTTTTTGAAAGTTTTATGTTTATTGATGTGTTTGGTTAACGAACACTTAAATGACATGGTCAGTTGCTTTGCAAGATGCTGGAGAACAGCAAAATCAATATGTTCTGCACCTGAGAACAATCTTCTTAGTTTTGTAGTAATGATTCCCTGAGCAAGGTCCCAGGAGCCTGCAAGATAATTGCAATTCCACATAGTCAACAGTCTGTTCAGATCTATATAATCACTGTCTTTAGCTGCTTCATTTTGTTTGGTTTTGTTGTGTGTGATCTTTTCCATTAACATCTTTCTCTGTGATCTCAGCTGGCTGGTTTTTGCCCCCCAGCCCCTCCCTTAGCTTTCATTTTAGAGCCTCGCCTCTGTTGGATTCAGACCCCTGCGCAGAGTACAGAAAGCAGTTAGTTAAGTAGCTGTTTTCTGCCACTCAATTTATCTTTGTTGATTGCTACCTTTGGAGAATGAAAGTTCACAACACTCTGGATAAACATTAAAAAAAAAAAAAAAAGACATAATAAGGCTTAGTATCCCCAGCTGAAGATAATTGATCTCCTCAGTTGCTCTAATATGCAGAGTACAGAACACAGACAAGTGTTAATGGAATAATATATTCTATGGCCCCTCTGTGCTGGGAGGCAGACAGCACTCGGCGTGGTGAGGGATAGTAAACAGAGTTATCCCTTCCAGTTGAGAAGCTGGCAAAGAAATTTGTCTTCAGGTTGCAAGGTCTCCACAAATGCAAAGGAGAATACATGATGGTATTTCATCTCTAAAGCAGCTTGTGCTCTGGCTGTGGCACAGAGTGTTTTTAGAAAGACAGGATCAATGGCTCAGGGCCTTTTTAAAGTGGTGATTGTATCTTTAGCATATTTGTGAAATGCCTCGCCCAGCAAATGCACTAAGGTAATTAATCAGGTATATTCCTAAGTTAGGTTTGCATGCAAAGCACGTAAACCCAAAAGAGCTCAATAGAGTAAACCAGCCAGGAAAGCACAGCAGATGTAATCTGTGATCTCTCACGATGTGGGCCTGGACAACTGGATATCTACAAGACCTCCTTCAGTACTCTGCATCAGATCCATAAGACATACAAGACAGTGGAGTGTACGGTGTTTTGACAAAAATGACAGTGCCTGTCATTCCACAAGGTCTTTGAGGATTTGACACTAATCCAAAGTCTTGGGTAATCACTGTCTTCCTGTATCACCTCAAGCTAGAGAAAAATAAAAGCCTTAAATGGGGTGGCACAACAATCAGAGTGAGATTTTCTCCCCATGATGCTGAGGTATGGTTTGTTTGTCAGTTCTTGCTGACAGTCATCTGCCACACTGATGAGTTTTGAAACACAACCTGATCCAGTCTATCGCCTTCCACATTAGCTCAAGGACTAATCCAGAACCTCAGCTACTGCGAGCACCCTGTTGCAGAGTGTCCAGCATAGCTTCCACGTGCAGATGCTTTTAGAGCAAAGAGAATATCTGAGGAGAGAAAGGATTTAGTAAAAACCATAACTAATGATCAGAGTATTTCAATTTGAAGCTCAAGCAGAGACACCCAAAAGAGGGGAGATTTCCATATCCTAAGCACCTGAGGGCTGAAAAACAGATGTCTCAGCTGGACACCTAAACCATCAGGGTATTCTCAGGAGTCACTTTAGAAAATGCAGCTCTGAGTCCTTCAGTTAATATAAAACAGGCCAAACCATCTTCAAAATGGACCAGATAAACTCCCCCAAACATATTATTTGGACAGTTACTAGCTGGTAGCTGACAAAACCAATTCTCCTGCTTCATTTAGAAAAATTAAAATTGTCATCATTCTTATGACTTTCAAAATAGATCAGTAGTAATGTTAACATGAATAAATCAACTGGAAAGATGTTTGTAAATCTTGATCAGCCAAAGGGATATAGTTACCTGCTTTAAAGGAAGATAGCTGGCTTTTCTACTTCCATTAACTGTTGCCAAATCTCATAAATGTAAACAGAGAATAAATCCTCTCAATCACTGAATATGAATATTCTCCTGGGAAAATCCAGCTGGCATCCAACTTGATTTATGTGCTTTAAAAAAAGCATTTGTTTTATAAGCATAGGGTGAGCCTTAAAATATAAGTTCACATGTAAAAAATATTATGGCTCAGGACCTGTTAAAAAAAAAAAAAAATTACATCCTCTTCTCAGCTTCCAACCATTCCCCATGCTGAGAGCAAAGGCACGTGAACTCAGGGTCACAACATCGGCCCAGAGGAATCTGTTAAACTCAGGTATGGAAACAATGACCTCTAGCACCATAACCCCCTTTCAGGCTGCTACTATGGCTCCTAATCTTTGCACTGAATTTGAAGTTAGGGCCTCAGCCTCGGTAGGATCTGAGCCTATGTGGCTTTTCTACAGCCAGGAAAAAAGAATCTAAAGCCTTCCCACTTCTTTGCTGCTTCCCATCTGTGTCACTTCAGGTGAAACAATACTCCCTCAGCCTGTATTTCATAGATGCTCCTAACGTCCATCTTCTAACATGTAACACCTAATATTCCACACTGTCTTTAATGAGTAATCTCTAATTCTTAATAAATGTAGCATTACTGGCAAATTCAGGCCAACTATGAAACCTGCTGCTCTCCTAGTCATAGAGTATTTCCAAAGTGTGAGAGGGACACTGTGTCTTACAGACACCCATTACTCTTCAGTTTCTTTCCTCATTTTAGATGTCCTGACAAAATAATTATAGAAATGCACATCTTACATATATTTATATTTTTATATATATATATACATATATATAGTGAGGCCATATTATTGAGCAAAGGTCAGAAACAGGAATGTTCTTTGGCTGGGGAGGCTGGAGATCTGTGAGCTCGTAGTGGTGGAAGGGAGAGAAGTCATATGAAGAAAGGTTTGAGGGAACAGTGGATAATAAACTGATAACTTCTCCGTGTCTTGCATTTATGCCTGATTATTTGGTCATGTAACTTACTCCCAAACTTGAAAATTTTCTGTATGCAAACATACCAACACACACACACACAAAATACACACTCATTCACTGCATATGAATGGCCCATGCCATTTTATTTTTGGTCTTGGGGAAATTGAGAGAACATTGCCAAGCCCGTTCTCAGTTCTACTCTGTAGAGGCCCAAACTAAAATTACGACTGAAAAGCAAATGCGGTGACCTTTAAAGGAATTGAGAAGAAGCTATTTCCCGTACATTACTAAATGCTAAATTTTAAAGGTTCTAACCTTATTTGCTACAAGTGTATAATATCAAGAAAACCTTGTGAGTGAAGGTTCTGTATTCATCACATAGCCCAAGTCACTTACAGAAGATGGGGAAAGTTATTACTTTCTCCCTTGCAGACATTAAAGTTCAACTCCCTTTCCTGTAGTGTTTTGCAGCATTAAATAAGGTTCAGGGATCACTCAAAGAATTACAGGCTTCTCAGCAGAAATATAGGTTCCTGCAAGCAGCTATAGATGCATCATCGAACAGGGAGAGCAATTTGTGAGACATGCATGTCCTACACATCTCAGACGAGCTAGGGGGAACTGGGTACTGCTGTCTGATATTGACACAGCATAAACTGTATTGAACAAAGTAGTCTTTTGTGAGAATTATAAGAGAAATTGATTTACAAGATGCAGTTTAAAAGTAAAAGATAGGACAGCAAGAGACAGGTCAAACTCTCGTCCTGCCACCCGTAAGCCTGCAGTTTAATTGCACCAAGTAAGCAACAAGCAGTGTGGGATAGTGTGTTTGTGTAGTGCTTTCTTTAGTGTCTGTCAGTCAACAGAGACTTGGTGTTTTGACGCTTTAAAGGTCATAAAGTGAAATGTTAACTTTGCTTTATTTATTATTATTATCGATTGATTTATATGGTACCTTTCATATACATAATGGTACTCTACACCAAATAAATCAAGGAGCATAAAACCTTCATTACAGCAAATAAGAATGAGAACAGACAGAACCAGAAATGCCAATAAAATGCAAAAGTGGTTGGTAAACAAGTGTGGAGTTTATCTGATTTTTATAAATTTGTCTGGAATTCGATGTATGGGTTATTGTGGTATCAAATATCTCACCAGCTAAGGTCCTAATAAGAAAATACAACATATCAGGTAACAGACAAATGGAAGAGGTGGGAAATGCAAATACTTCAAACCAGTTACAATGCTGCTTACAAAATGGAAAACATATTGAGTCAGGAAACAGCACTAAGAAAATACATAAGATCTGATATTCCTTAAAAAACACTGTAATATTTATAATCAAGAAATACCTAATACAAAGACAGGCTGCTACCACTCAGATCTCATTCCTGCTGTACAGTCCCCGCCCCTGTAAGCTACAGAATGGCCTTTGCCATGAGCTTGCAATTAAACATATAGTTTATAGAATCATTGCTAGATATTACGTGTGAAAATAAAAAAAAATATGGTGAAAAGCTCCAAATATACTGCACAAATTATTTTTTTTTTACAATTCGTTTTTGGCCATCCAAAATCGCCTCCATTTGTTTCAATAGAACAGAATTGTGACCTTAAAGAGCTTAAAGAGTTACAGGCCCTGGCTGTGCTTTAAAGCAGTACAGGAAATCACAGGCACAGATATGGTACTTGACCTTTAGTGGTGCAATGAAACCACTAAAATATATGTTAGGCTGCAAAATGCTGAGATCTTCTACCGTGAAACAAAACAGATATTGATTTTTCCTATACACCTTTTAGTAGGACAGTAAGTCAAACATAGTTGGTGCCAGATGATTCTGGTTTGTTGAGATATCACGCAATGTGTTCTGTAAAAGTCAAGAGTAGTGGTATTTTAGTGCTTTTGCAGCTTGGTTTTCTGAATTAAATTAACCAAAACTGAGAGTTAAATAAACGTGTCAGCAATGTCTCCTTATACCTTACACAAAGTGAAGTCCTGCAGAAAGTCAGGTTCAATACGGGAGGGGATGAAACTTTGTAGAAAGGACATAAGACAACGTTTGAGTGAGCACGGTTGGATTTCTGAGTTAACCACTAGGCAGAAACCAAAGGAAGACTTACAAAGATCCCTGTCTAGTGGAGGAGTCCACGCTTCATCAAAAAAACAATTGCAAAATTCACCCCATATGAGTCTGGAAAAACTTAAGGATTTGGGCATCAATAATCTTTTCAGTTATTTAAACTAGCTTATCCTGAGATGGAAGTGCAGCAACATACATTTGACTCTTTAAGAACAAATACTTCTCAAGGAGCTTTTAGATGTAAGACTCGGTGCCGACAAACTAATAACAGTTTCATAGAACACATATCTTTCTGCATTTCTGCACCCCTGAACAGGGTGTGGATTTTTACAGGCAGATACGTGAGCAAGGACAGATTAGTTTTTGTGACTTTGGATATTAGTCTGCCGAGCTGCTTCTCCCACCTCACGGCAGGCCCAAGAGGCTGAAGGCACACAGTACTCTCTAGTGTATCCTTTATGCCCTGCTGCTGCACGATATTGCTGCAAATACAAAGATCTCAGTGACTTTACTACCAGGTGCAGTGGAAATGCATGTGAGATCATAGAGGCCTCAATGAAAACAGCAGGAACCGTCAGATTACAACTGGTTTTCAATCTCTCCACAGAGCTCTATACATCTAAAATTTGTAATGAAAGTCCACAGACGATAGGTCTCCAATGCTCAGTGACCCTTTGTAGGTCACTACATGGTCTAAGGGTACCTGTACTCAGCGCAGGAGTCTGGGACCAGTCACTGATTCTCTGCATGTGTTTTGGTACCAGTCAGAGAGGCCGAGTGTTCTCCAAAGGCATTTCAATCCAGCTCCAAACTAAGCTACCCACACTGCCTGCTAGGAATGCCTGACCACCAGGCACAGAGAAGATCCCTAACTGAGGTACTCCAGTCTGTTTTGTAAAAGTACCTACAACCCTGTTGCCTTCAAGCCCTTGAGCTGCTCCTTCTACTCCGCTTCAAGATGAAGTTTTCCAGGACTACCGAGTTTGTTCTATGAGACAAGCAGGGGCTCCTGTTCTCTGAGCAAAAGGAGCAACATCAGCATTGGTGACCCAGCATTTTGCCATCCTTGCATATGCAAAATCTAGTCCCATGGCTATACCAATGCTGTGTGAGTGTCAGTCAGAGCAGAAAGGCCACACACTAACAAGAACAGGAGTCTTCAGCTGACTCCAACAGGAATTCGTGCACAGCAAGCACAGAAAGTCAGCACTGCTGAACATTATTAGTAAGTGCAGCTGGGTTCCGCTCAGCTAAATCTGCCTCATCTACAAATGACCATGAGAACATGAAAAAAACAGAGGAATTGCCATACCTTAAGTAAAAAAATATGATTGAATAAATCCCGAGCATAAGACTTTGTGCCTAATTAGTTAAATCCCCTTAAGACATTAAAAAAAAAAAAACTTAAAAGGCTCTCAGTAATTTGTAATAAGATGCTTAGATAATGTGCTCACTATCAAGGGAAGTTTTCAGTTTCACTGTACTCCGTTTTTTAACATCTTGGCAAAGACCTTTTTCTCCCTCTCATGCTAAAGACCTCCCATTGACACTGTAACTTTAGCCTGGGAGCAGCTGGTGACTATTTCTGATGAATGGCAGGTGAGAGAGTTTTTCATGCCAAACAACATGCACTCAAATCTGAATTCTCCATCCTCGTTTCCTTCATTTAGCAGCTTTAAAGAAGCCTAAGACCAGGCAGTTTGGGAAAGTTTAGTGCTCACCTTACATGAACAGACTTTACAAGGGGGCAGAAGCAAAGAGGGAAGGAGCTGTGGGAAGGAGCTGTCTGTCCTTTGGCTTGGCATCAATATATTCCTGCCCTACACATAACTCTAGCAAGGCTGATGTAGGCCAGAAGGGTACTTGAGCAAACAGATGAAAAGAAATATCTTTTGGAGCTGACTCAGAATGAAATGGGCTTTCTTCATAAAATAAAAAATCAAAATCAGTTGAAGGGACTAATTAAAACAGCATTTCTCTCCATGTCTGATTTTCTCATTTTGATTCTATTTTTGCCTTTTAAATATTTAATATGCTACATTTATATGTGTTTTGGACATGAGACTTTATTTCATAATACGAAATTTAAAAGGCTGGTTTTTTACAGCAATTTTTTGGATAGTTTTATTTCTTTTCAACTATTTCCACTCTAGCCCACTCTCTACCAGCATGAAACGTGTGAGAGAACTTGTGTAAAACTCTATATCCAAACCTTTTGTCAGTGGGTAGATATAAAGCATGGAAGTTTAAAGTGCAGCTGGATAATACTCTAAAGATGCTAATCAAAGATGCCTCTGCAGACAGTGGCTGTCATGGACTTTAGCACGCTGTGACTAGGATCTGTTCTGCAGAATGAAATGTTTTGATGGGCTGTCTGAGGACTGACTGCTCAGTCTATCATTTCAGGTATGCCAAAGTTCCTCCTGAATTCTGCACACGAAGAATGCAAAAGCCAAAAATGCTGAGTAGCCTCAGTTGACTCAGATGTTACAGAAATCAAGGGCATTCAGAAACAACTGGGACTGCCATACCTTCCTCCCCTCCTTTTTTTTTAAGTTCATCAAAATAAAATTTTACATTGCTTCAGCTTTTCTTTTTGTGCCAAGTTCTAGCAATGAACCTGCTTTATTAAACTGACATTTTTCAAGTAGTTAGTCCTGAAAATTGACTAAGCCCTTTTGGTATTAAAAAAATCATCCTGGACGCAGCTGAAATATTAAATGAAACAGAAAAAGAAAAAGCCAATGGAACAGCAGGAAATCTGATTAATTTCTTTTTTTTCACAGAGCAATGCTGATGAAGCAAGACAGTGATTTTATTCAGCAATGAGGTAATTTATTTGGCAAAAATAGAAACTACCTGAATCTGGGATGAAAATCTAAACCATACTTCAGCTGAAGTTCAGAAATGTTATGTAAGTTCACTTGAATTGTGTTTTCATATCCCACTCTCATAATGACAGATTGGCATCCATACTAAATTAGGACCAGCCAAGAGCTGGATGGGAAACCTGAAGAACAGCAAGAACAGCACAGATCTGAAGCAAAGAGGGTGATTCATTTGGAAGGAGATATTTTATGAGAAATCAACATTCCAACATAGTTACCTGGCAGTTTGGGGCAATTAGATTGGATATTTGAAACTGCAGCCGAGTTACCAGCCACATGAATTAATTTTATTAGTCTCCCTTTAGTCAACTAAGCTCACCCTGAGAATCAAAGTTTCTAAGGAAATTTGGAAGCAGGATTTAAAAAGAGCTTTTCAAAGCAAATATTCGGTATAGTATAAGAATATACCACCTTATTACATTTGTAGGAAGACAGGAAACACAGCGCATGAAGATTCCTATAAACAATATGAAGATTTTTCTTCCTTATCCTTTCTGCAACTTTACGAAAAAAGTGTGTAGTTGCACACTCAAAGCAGTCAGGTGCTCCACATACTCTTCACATATGGCAGTTGTGCATTTTTAACTAAATACACCACGCTGAACTGTATGCACTTCACTGAAGTGCCTAAATCAGACAGCAATTCGGAAAAAAAATTGCACCCAAAAGTCAAGCTGCCTCCCTCTGTTTATCTCTAGGATCTACTGATCCTAGAGGGAGGCTACAGAAATGAAAATCTTTCTTAAAACCTTATTTAAACCCTTGTATTTTCAAGGGATGAAAGCAGGCTTTACATGCGTATTATTTTGTTGACTCAAACGCAAATCTGTTTTGGCAAAAACTCCTACTGCCTTGAATTTTTGTGAATTCTAACAATTTCAGAATATTAGTTCATCTGATAATGGGTAAACTCTTGCCACTCACTACAGGGCTTTGGTTTTGTTTCTGTAGCAAAAAAAAGGTAGATTTTTCATTATGTTTCTTTCCAACGTGCTTGAAGGAGAAGTCACAACTGTTATTGCTGCCTAATAAAGTTAAGTGCCTGCTCTGAGCAGACATACATCAGGCAGGGACTAGCTTGCATTTCATTCTCAGGACAGAAAGAACATGATGGTTGTGAACTGAAAATGGGATTACATCAAACGGAACAATAACTAGACGTGGTCGCAAACCAACCAATTCAGAGCTTTGCTGCAAGGTTACTATTACTACAGACGACTCTTTCACCTTATAAACCGTGTTTTCATTATGTTTCTGATAAAGGTACATTTGGAAAAGGACTGTTTCCTTGCCCTTTGAGAGGATTTTGTTTACCAGTTGGGTTGTGCAGCACCCTCACATGAATTTCACCAATGAGCAGATCTAATACAGAAAGCTGCAGGACAATACACTGAAGTCATGTATGTGCCTTTTGCTCTTTATATCGTAGTAATTAAAACAAACTAAACTAAAAATCTAACCTTCTCCACTCTGCAGGCTGATACATCCCCAAATCCTTAACCTCTCCAAATGCCTAGCCTAGTCTAGTTTCTACAATATCATCATACATTGCAGTCCCTGTCCACATCCGAGAACATACGCTGATCTGGGAACTCTTGATTTAATACATGTTGCCACACTGCCCTTGACCTCAGGAGGACTTTGAAGTTTTCTGGCTGGAGATGAAAGTTACAGTATGTGTGGCAGGGCTGGGCTGTAGAGTAAGAAAGAATTGCTAACTCAACAACTTGTTAAAACACACATTTCCAGGCCTTTTTTTTTCTTTCTTTTTTCTTTTTTTTTTTTTTTTTAAGACTAATAAACACACTATTTCCAGGATTTCAGTCCTCTTGTTCAGATTGATTAGATGAGAGATGAATTTGAACAGACAGATAGATTAAATCAAGAGTTATGGGTAAATTATTTCCAGTCCTCCAAATCTGGCCTGATGGTATCCATTTCCTAGTTCTCCTTAAGGATTTCTGCTGGAGTGTAGCCTATAAAGCTTCCATCCTGGTGCACATCATCAGGTTATGAGTGGCAATTAGATGTGATCTGAAGATACCTTCCTGAAGAGAGCTTTATTCTTTGGAAGCCCTAAGAGGAGACCAGATTCAGAATGTACTTGTTGGCAATGTTACTTTTCCGAAAGAATAAAGAACTCGCACAGGCGTTTGATATAGTGTGACCAAATCTGTGTGAAAAGCAAGAGGGATGAAACTCCTTGGGATTATTGTTTGCCTCCCTGTCATATGTTCATGCTGTTCAGACCCAAAGCAGACATCTGTTGGACAGCTTAGTTGTAAAAAGGCCAGATGTAATTAAAGTACGTACTCATTTCTTGCCAATCAAAAGGACCTGAAAAAAGAGCTCCAAACCAGAACACCAGATCACAGTTTTCTCTTTCTCATAAAGGATCACATTTTCATGAGCAGAAGACTCATTCTTCAAATTACTGCATAGGCAGGCAGGCAGGCCTTTTGCAGCAATAAATCCTCGCAGATCTGTTTTTGGACCTCTAAAAAGGTACTGCATTTTCCTACCAGCAGAAAGCAGGATCAGTCCCTGTTATCTCTGTGCCCAGAGAATACTAAATTTACAAAGATGAATAGGGAGGCAGGAACTCTTTTATTACATAAGATCCATGGATGAATGCAGTGTCATCCTTGACCCTGAGTATCTAATATTGAATTAATAGTATCATAGAATGGTTTGGATTGGAAGGGACATCAAAATTCATCTCATTCCAACCCCCTGTCATGGCCAGGTATACCTTGCACTAGACCAGGTTGTTCAAAGCCCCATCCAACCTGGCCTCGAAAATTTCCAGGGATGAGGCACCCACAGCAACTCTAGACAATATGTTCCAGTGCCTCACCACCCTCATAGTCAAGAATTTCTTCCTAATATCTGATCTAAACCTGGCCTTTTTCAGTTTAAAGCCACTCCCCCTTGTCCGGTCAGTCACTCCACGCCCATGTCAAAAGCCCCTTTACAGTACTCTCATAGCCCCTCTAGGCACTGGAAGGGGTCCTAAGGTCTCCCTGGAGCCTTCTCCAGGCTGGACAACCCCAGCTCTCTCAGCCTGTTTTCACAGGAGAGGTGTTCTGCCTTTGGACAAAGAGGAGTCAAGTAGTCACATGCAAAAAAAGTAGTTAAGACACTCTTGTGAAACAAAGAACTCGTAAGGGTTAAAACAAACAAATAAACAGCATCCTCTGGTTTATTTATGTCCAGGTGGGATAAACTACATGCTATAGAGATAAACCAACATCGGAGAGATTCAGGTCAGACACTAGCAACAAGTTTCTAATTCTAAGAGTGCAGAATTGAATTAGATTGCCTGGGAAACAGCAGCACATGATAAAATTTTCAGCACCAGGCACTTGTAAGAACAAGTTCAACAAGCATCTATACAGAAAGATGAAATCAACCCTACTCTGGGCAGAGGACTAGATGAGTTATCTAGTCATTTGAGTGACTTTTACCCCAAAGATCCTAAACTCTATGTTGAACCAAAACGCTTGTTTGGCCTGTACCTCCTGGTTCTGTGACAATTGCAAACCCTTTTCCAGATAATTAGAGTCTTAGGATTACAACAAAAGGAATGCAGCATTACCAGAAGATTTTTAACACCCTTTAAGGAATGAAACACCACTAAATTGCCAGGTAAGAGAAATAGAATGTCATCTTGAGGACTCCCCTAGCAAACAGAAAAGCTCAGCAACCTTCAAGTTAAGCAAAACCATTTAGCCATCTTGCTGAAATGTTTTATGATTTATGGTTTTAGACACAGGAAACACCATGAAAAGGAGCAGCACACAACCTTCCTCCCATCCTCAGTTAGTGAATTGGTTTTTAAACTACTATTATTTATTGCAATGGTGTCTTAGAAATACTTCACTAAAACAGATCCACATTGTCAGAGGTTTACAAAGCATTTGCAAAATGTATTTTCAGTACCTGAAGTACTTGAAGACATATGGGCTATTAGTAGGATTCTCCACATTGTGATGCTGGTGTCACTCCTTCGAATTAAGTATCGGGACTAAACCCATTCTTTTGTGGGATCCAAGAAAGTACTGAGTGCAGGTTAACACCTCCAGTACCTTTCTTTTTTCACAATTTATTTCTGAAACACTATTCTCAACGTGTCCCTGGTCAGAGCTCCTTATTGCTGGAAATCTCTTCTAATCCACTATTTTTAGTGTTTCCTATTAATTAGCTCTAGTCAGCTTCCTGCTTCGGACCTTACATGGACCTGAGTTGTTTTTCGAGGCTCTCTGTACCGACCAGGTAAAGGAGACACAGCTCAAATTGAGGCCACCTGCATGTGGCTGCTTTCTGCTGGGTTGCTCACATTCATGTAATTATGGAGGTAAAGGCCCTTTCACAGACACACACATGTTCAGTGACTATGGAGAGAAGTCCTACCCGTGTAAGTGGATTGAATGATATGCTTTAAATTACAAGCAGGACCAGCTACTGGTGGCTTCCTTTCACTGTTCCTGCTGAAGGGCTCTGTTCACCATACAAGTGCTGACAGATTGTTTGATGAAATTTTCAAGTTCAAGAGATGAACAAAAGCAAATATTAAACCAAAAAAAAAGGAACTGCTTTCATGCTGTTCTTTCGTACTTCAAAAAGTGGTACTTCTGTTTCCTTCTTCCCACTTGCTCTATCACGGTTAATATGTCTCAGGTCATTCAGAGGTGGTTAAACAACCTTGAAGTGCTAGTGAACTGATCCAAAAAGTAATTTTTCACACCTAATTAATACGAACGCTTAAGAAGGGGAGAGTTTTTTTTGCTTCGGATTATGAAAAGCAGATGTGTTGGATCACAGATGGACTTCGAGTCACTGCAGGAGGACACACTGCATCCACATGAGCCATCAAAATCTCCGGTATGTTAAGTCTAGGCTACTTATCAGAGCTGCCTATAGCCAGCAGAGAGGGATGACTATCTTTAGTATGATTCAGCCCATCCCAAAATAACTGTCAAGGACAATACAGGTTTATCATTCTATGGAAGTGATCATTTTTCTCCTACCAGCTATAGACAAAGCCTATATTATTCGGTTAAAAACAATCAATTCTTAAGTGATTAATTTATATTTAATGAGGAAAATCTCCCCAGAAACTGAAAAGTCAACCTCAAATTGAAGACAATTTTTTGAATAGGATGTCTTCTTTTTTTCTTTCAAGGCTGCCAGACTAATCTTGCACTAACATTTCTTCCATAAGACTTTTTTATGTTACAGGTCCAGAAACTGAACAGCCAACCAAAATATTTTTGTCATTTTTTCCAGCTCTTTCAAAAAAGTTGCAGGACGTCTCTGACAAATTTTTATTTTGATTGTTTCCTAGTTTTAGGAAGGGAGACACAAGCCACATAAGTATCCACAAGTTTATCCAAATCAACTCCTGAGTTGTTTTAGGCTCGACCACCAAATTAGCTGTGGGTAATTAAGCTTTAGCACTGCTCCCAAGTCATATTATGACACCAAATCTGCTTCTGTCTATTTACATATCCTTGCTTTCCTCCATTATAAATTTACAAAGCTGGGGGGGGATTGTTTTTTTTTTTTTACAAAAGGGCTATTTAATTGCTTAGGTTTTGGTGGTTTTCTCTTCAAGTTTGTCTTATTTTTTCATACAGCATATTCAGTATAATCTTTTTACATCACCAAATTTCTCACTGACCAAACCTACAATATTTGTATTCTCTAGTAACCTGTGCTTTCCTACAGTGCATTTCTATCATCTGGTTTAGGCCAAGAATTGTCATCTAGATGGGCATCTCTGACTTCAGAATTCCACATAAATTGCAGGAAGAAACAACAGATCTAAAGGGTTAGTTATGATTAAGTGGCAAATTTCATACTTAGATTAATGGAAGAAGAAAACACAAAGTCATCCTCGTTGCTCTAGGTGGACATTTTGCTGCCATCTAAAAAATGTTAACAGTGCAGCGAAGGCATTTCGCTAAGAGCTGCAATTTCAAGCTTTAAAACTCAGAAACCCTTGTGACATTTTAGAGATCTGGGCTTTGATTTTTGCATTTTATTTGCCTCAATGCAGGGTGATGAAAGACCTGGTAATGTCTCCACGACCTCAGTTCACCACATTTCACAGCAAAATGCATCAGCAACTGCATTTTCATGGTAGACAAAGAACCAAAAATTTCTATGGGCTTTATGACGCCATGATAGAAATGTAGATTTCGGTATAGGATTTAAGACCTTATATAGCTTATGAACAAACATACATTATTCTTTCATAAGACTAAAATTTTTAGCCAATTTCCATATTCTTTTTAGAATTAGTTTCATCTCACAGCCCTTTTCATTCAGTCCCCTCTCAGATACGACTGCAAATTTTGGAAATGATGGTAACCTGTGCTAAATACAGCGCAGTATGTGATCTTAATAAAAGGACTACGAAATCCATCACCATCTCCTTAAGCTTTTATTCTGCATTCAGGCTCTTAATCCTGGCATTCCTGTGGCTTCTCTAAATGCTTCTCCAAAACATTGGAACACTTCCAAGAATAAGTCTCCATTCTTCCCCCACCCTGGCACACTACAGCAGTCCCATTCCCCTCTAGAGTACATAGGACAATCTGGTAAGTCAGTTTCTAAATCAATTATATCAGCCATAAAATATGCTGGTTTCTCAGCTACAAACTGGATACAAATTGCTTTACTGATATGTGTTATATAGACAAATATTTTAAATCAGATATCAAAGGCTCAGCAACTTGCCTTATGAAAACAAGTCTTGTCATTCCTATTTCTCAAAAGTTGTTCAATCAAAAAATAGTCTAGCAATCAATAATTTTTCCTGAATTATGTCACAGAAGACTATTTTGATTTATACATTATCATTATTATTTATGCTGAAGGAAATTAAAATATGGACAAGCAATTAGCACTGAGACAAACAACACTGAAGCGAGGAAAAGACCTAAGCCCTGTTTAGTCCATAGTCTAATCTTTAACTAATTGGTTGCACTCCTTCAGTTAAATCTCATAGAAAAGCTTTAAACACTGAGGCAGACAATCCCATTTTAATAGTAACAAAATCCTCTGAACATTGTAGTTCATTTATTGCCAGCTTACAAGATTTTTGGATTTGCATACATCCAAAATCTATGGTCACTTGGTTCTCCTATAAACACACAAAAGTCAGAATTGTGTCTAATCTCATTCTCTACACTCTTTCTATAATGGAAAGCAAGAGCTTTCTGAGGATAGTTCATTCCATCCTACAATAAGTGTTGAAGGAGGAATGCGCCTTCTGGCAGTTCTTATTTTTTCCATTAGCCAAGGAGTGAACAGGCACTTCCACAGAGCAGACTTGGACACACAGTTTTAAAAGGCTCAAGTCCAGTAAAACAAGTCTGTGCAAATCTAGGAGAATGAGCCTACGTTCTCAAGAAATGGTCTCACTCACCAAGTTGAATATAAATCTTTCATGTAATTCTGCAAAGAATCATGAATATCGGATTCAAGGGTCACATTTCAAGGACAATGAGGAATTTCTGGAGATGCTAAAGAAAGGAACACTTGCTCTGTGCGTGTGATTTAGTGACTTAAATTTGTTTCCACTTTGAAAAACGCCTCATCTATCTTCTTGCCTGTCATATTAAAAACCCCTTACTCCACAAACTTTGAAACAGGTGGGTTGCTCAGGCTTGCTCTTATCACTGTCTGGAGTAGGAAGGAGAAAGGATTATTTGATTCCATACTGACAAATGTAATGAAAGAAGAGATGACAGCGGAGAATTTCATTGTTGGCTTCCCGAATGGTTCCTGCTACTTTACAAAAAAGCCCAAGAAAGACTTACATGTATGGTAAGGCCCTCTTACTACCACTGTGCAGAGTATCTGTGTTGAGATTTACATCTGATGGACAGGCAGTTTCATAGAATCACAGAATGGTTTGGGTTGGAATGGACCTTGAAGCCCATCTAGTTCCAGCCCTCCCCGCTCCACAGACAGGGACACGTTCCACTATCCTGGGTTGCTCAGAGCCCCTTCCAGCCTGGCCTTGAACACTTTCAGTCGTGGGGCACCCACAGCTTCTCTGGGATAAGCTGTGCCAGGGCCTCACCACCCTTACAGGGAAGAATTGCTTCTGAATATCCAACTCAAACCTACTCCAAAAGTTTAGGTGACCTTCTGCAGTTTAGGGACTACAGAAATCTTGTAGGGGAGTTAAGCGTCCAGACTGAATTTAGGAGTAACCAGAACTATATTTTATCCACCAAAAAATAGCCTCCTAGAAATGATTTTGGTTCTGAACACAAAGTTGTGGCAGTTATAAAATCTGGTCTCCATGGTTGTGATGCGCCCCGAAAGGCATAGTAAAGAATGTTTAGGAGTGTGCTTTGTTTGCAGTCAGCCTAGAGACATGCAATGAACTGGTTTCTGGCCTGTGCAAAGTAGCTTCATACAGGATTTAAAGTAATGAGAAACATGAATCTCAGTATAAATAAATTTGTGCATATCTAGAGCTGTTCCTAGTATGTGACAAATACACATCACTCACATTTACTTCAAGGAGTGAAAATATACCTTTCCATCATTGTAAATTTTTTTTTGTACTGTCCTAGAAGAAGTACTCATCTTTGACTAGCTGTGTAAAAATAAAAACAAAAAGAAGTTACTCCACCAGTAATTTGCAGTGATCAGTTTCAAATATATACTCAAATGCAAGACCTATAAAATTATATACCTCAACAGAGAAAGAGGAGCTAAAAAATTTCACCTTTTACACAGAAACTAATTTCTTTAGAGTGCAAAAACCTCTGATAAAACAGAATATTTCTCACCAGATGGCTTCTTTTAAAATGAAGTATTTAAAAAACAGAAGTACCACATGAAAAAAAAAACATTAAAATAACCCATCCAGGGGTGACTTCAGTTTCAGCTCCATAATGAAGTACATACTCAATATTGCTTCCCAAGATTAATGGATTTATTCTATTATGCATACAGTCTACAGAGAGAGAATTAGGCAGTCTTAACTATCATTTCTCCAGCTTTTAGACCCATGTGGTCCATGAAATCTTCTCTAAGTCAGTCAATTCCAATCACATAAAAATCTCAATTCTTATTTACCTATTTATAATATTTTTTTGAAAACCTTTTTCTCTTGTTCCCAAAGAAGTACCTCAGTGGTGACCCCCTGATTTCTACAGTGGGGTTATGTCTTTCCTAGCCCTTGTGATACCTTTACCCCATGTGCTCAGAGACACCTTCATGAGAGCATCATGAAGAGAACGGCCCAGAACAAAACATTTCGTATCCACACAGTAGATATAATCCATACCTAGCAATCTCCCACCTGCCTTTTCCTTTCTTCCACCTGCACAGGCTACTCCCACCTGTGAATTCCGAACCCACACACTGCTGACCTGCTCTGAGGCCATCCCTGTCTGCTCCACTGCCTCTGCAGCACGCTCTAGGATTTAGCCCGAACATTGGCTAGATTGGGGCACAGGAGCAAAGACAAACCCAATAACTGGGTTTTGTTCCTCAAATCCTCATCGCCTACCACAGAGGAGCAGCTACAGCATCCCTGGGTTATACAGTACAAGAAGACAGCATAGCCTGGACCCACCACTTCATGCATGAAACACAAGAGCTCTGCAAAGCTTAAAGCATTTTGTATAAACCACTAGAAAAAGTCTGCCCATCTCCTCATCTCCCATCCTCTGCCCATTCCAGCCACAGGTTGCTGCTGGTTTTTTTCAATTATTTAACTCCAAGCATTTAAAAGAAAGAACATTTCAATATGTTTTTCTGACAGATAAGAAATTACCTGGATATCAGGAGCTATTGAATTCAGCTTTAATAGTATCAATAAACATTTCTGATTAAATTATGAAATTGATTTTATAATTTTGACCACTATGTTTTTACATCAATATCATCATATGACAGCAAATGTAGTTACCGCTTCCTTATTGATCTTAGACATAGCATTCCAAAGTACTCATTTGACTATATTACAAAATCAAACTTGATTTCCTACAGTACTGTAGTAACTTTTGGTCATGTCTTCATATGAAGAACCAATAACAAATGGATTTTCAAGTTATTAAAAGATATGCTTTGTTCTCAGAAGCCAAGGCACAGTTCTGCTGCGTGTGTTTAGCAGTTTCAAGGCAAGTTTCAGGACTCAGGGATGTTGTTCTTCTTTTATGTCAAATAATAATCCCTCCTGTTCCCCTTGATGAGCCATCTATCAGGTTTCTTGCGAGCAATCTAAACACTATTTATTAACGAGAAGGAACAAAGTGCTATTTATATTGCTCATTCGAGCAATCCAACAAAAACTCAGAGTTTCTGTAGCTTGGGAGCATTACTCTTGATCTCACCCTCCCCTCTGTCAGGATAATAGCTGTGTGTTGGGCTACTCCATCTCCCCATAAGGTTTAATGTTCTGTTAAGAGAATGCATAATTCAAAAGGACCACTGTTGCTCTGATACGTGCATAATAGTAAATCAAAGGTGTAATGTGCTGGATATTTATGTCTCAGGGTTAAGAACGAGCCTGATCAGATTAAAGAAATTTCAGTACTGGGCTTTTTGGCTGCTGTAAATTTCCACAGGCCCTCCCATGTCTGAACCTTTCTAGGCTGAAGAACTATGAGGCATCTTCACTGATATAAACTGCCTTCATGGAAGAGGAGCAGTGAGTTGAGACCTTAAGCTGTTTTTTCAGATTGCACTTTTCTAATTAATCTGTGGATCTGCTGATACGTTACCCAAAGGTGTCTTTTCCAAGCAGTCAGTCATGTTTCCTCCTCCTTAATTCTAGGGGCATCTGTTTCCAAACGTAACTAGTCCCTCCAGGTTTTGTGGGCTGAGGGAAAGCGCTGGGAGGGGTCAGCTGGAACTTAGGCCCTTATCCCTCTTGCAAGATTGTTCTCTAATATGCATGATTCCCTAATATTCATGAAAATATTTAAGCCACAAATACTGTATTTGCCTTGACAAGCCTGTGGAGAACTCGACACACTCTTGTCCGTCTCAAGATAAACTATTCCCTGAAACAAGACATCAGCAGAGCACGGGGTCTTGTTTCACCTTGCTTTGGTTAAAAAAAATAAAAATAAATACAACTGGGAAGCTGCTCAAAAAACATTCGCAGTTTAACCCCTACAGGATGAGTGATTCATATACTGCTGGTTAGATCAGTCACAGCACAGGCAGGCAGTGCACTGACTCCATGCAGTGACTCTGGGCCCTGTGAGGGCTGCTGTACCAAAGCCAGAACACACCACACACCACACCTCACCCTATGCTCTGCTGGTGGCATGTTGGTATCACTATTTCGTTCATTTGGTTTATGACAATGTTCCTTTTATTTTCTATCCAGCCCGGTACAAAATTTCATTATGTATTTCAGCAGAAAATACCTCAGTAGGTCATCCATCAGAATAGGAGTACGACAAACCAGGGATTTGAGCACACTGGAGTTTGCTGCCCCTCATAACAGATTTGTGTCTGGCCTTTCAGCTCTGAGCCCTTTTGCCAGAACAGCTTCTCCAGATCTTTAAAACACGAAGACTCTCGTTTGTCTGACATTGTCTCAGGAATCCCTTTTTTGCTTTCCATCACCGATTACCCTTCCAAAACTACACCTTCACCTTGCAACAGCTCTGACTTCACTCAGGATTCTGTTCAGAAGTGTAAAAGTACCATATATCCACTAGGCACTTTAGACTGGAAACAAGGCAATAGCTCTGCTGGAGTCAATGAAGCTTGTTGATTTATCACCTGTTCAGGGTGCAGCCTCAGCTGCAGGTCCATGTGTCTTCACTGAGCCACCTGCACCTGCATCCTGCTCTGGAGCTCTAAGGTCAACACCCTAACACCCAAACTCTCCTTGAGGATTCCTGATCTTACACGGGGCAGTGAGAAGTTTAAATTTCCCAGCACAGCCCAGCAAAAGGGTTGCTGAAGGTGCTAAGAGCAATTCAACACCAATATCACTACAAGTGAAGGAGAGCATTGGACTATACAGAAATGGAAAAAACCCCAAGCCTCTGAAGCATCTATGGCAGCTTTTCAGCCTTCTTTGGGAATTATAAAAAAATCAGCGAGTGCTTCCCACTAACTTCTGAAACACCTTGTCTTATGTTGGCTCTTTGAAAGGTGCTCCTTTTAAACTAACATATTTATTCTTACAAGTAGTTACACTGATGAAACACGGAAGTGTGGGTATCCTTGCTTTACAGAAGCAATCAGCTGGGGTGCCATGAGTCATCTCACCTCATCTTAGCTAACCAAAAGCTCACAGCATCTCATCTCATCTCAGGTAGTTATATGTGCTCCAGCTGTTAGAGAAATTTCTTCAGAACATAAATCATTCTATACTCAAGGGACTGCATTAGCAGGATGAATCACTGAAGAAAGAAGGAATTTCAGTGACTGACTTAAACTAAAAACTAATCTCTAGAGAGGTAACATCAAGAGAAATAATAATTTTCCTAACCTCACAAGAAAAAAAAAATACAAAACAAAACAAAACAAAACAAAACAAAAAAAGCTTGCAGCAAAATAGAAGGCAAGAATTTTTCTCTTCAGCTCACATTGATACCCAAACCATCACAACATTTATTCCTTGCTGTGCTGCCACCCTTCTTCAGCAGCTACTCAGCATTTATCACCAAGGGAATGATTCCAAGGGCTCTCTGGGCAAAGTGATAAAATTGGCAATTTCAACTCAGATCTGGGTTCTGAGCCCTGATCATAATTCACCACTCCATTTTCAAACCAGTTTTTCCTCAAAAAGTGCCAAAAGACCTCGCTGCTTCCTTGGTACTTTGCAGACCTCTGTTCTTGGGCCAGTAGCAGCTCATATTGCCACCAGCCACAGTTTATCAAATCACAGATTAAATATTTCCATCCTCAGACTCCATTTCCCTCACTTCGGCAGTCTTCCCAAGCACATAACTAAGTTAAGTAATCACGTAACTGAGGAACATAAAATGTATTTTGGGATAGACTGGGCACAAGCTCTGAATACTTCAATTTCCAGGACCTACAAACAGAAGCTTCATTATTGTGCTTTCACCACTACACCTCTGATGCTCAAGCAGGGAAATAAAAAGTCTGACGTTCTCTTCCTGGGTTAGCTGAGGTTAAACAGGTGTTTTTGGTAAGGACTGCAGTTACGTTTTGATTACACTAGCCCACATTCTTACATCACAGAATGCAATATGATATACCCAAATGGATCCTTCAGTGCCAAACTGGGGCCCCCAGCTTGATGTTGTTCTAATCATGTTTTTCATTAATCCCTGTGACCTCTGCAAGGCATCACCAACCAAATACAGACTTTCACAGCTAAGTGTTGGATTCTCTTTTGGGGGTATTTTTTTCTATCTCCTTTTTATTTCTCAGTGGCGCAAAGTAAAAAAGAAAAAGGAATTTTCAAATTCAACTGTGATTATTAAGTCTGAGATTTGTCTGAACAAAAATACATCTAAGGAACAAGTTTATTGCAGTTGGATGGTATGTCTTGTCTGGTAACCTGATCTAGTCTCCAAAAGGAAATCTCTAAACATCTTTAGAGGGCTTTGGACCTGGCCTCTGCTACAGGAATGCAAGCGTGAGGCAATGTACGCTACTTTATAAAGAACTAATATTGAAGGGGAGGCTGAAGGGAGAGGCCAATTCTTGATCTCATCCTGGAATCACTCCACAGACTTCAAATATGGCCAAATTCTGTCTCCAACCACACCCTGGCAACCTCATTTCCTTTATTAGGGTTGCAATGGCTCTATCTGGGGTGAGAATTTGACCTAGGGGACCTCATTCTTTCCTGGCTGGAGGCCATCACCTCAGGAACTGGGGCTCTCCAAGGCTTTGGACTCAAGAGGAGTCAGAGATTTCTATGAAATTACATTAGGGACACTGGTGGTCACTGGAGTCTCCTTATGTTTTGTGCAGAGAAATAACGTATTTGACTAGAAAATAGATGTCTGAAGTATGGTGTGAACTGGAGAGATTTCAACTTGGAGGAGCTTCTCTGGCAATATGGGGAGCAGCACAGCTACTACACGGCTTGCCTGCTTTTTAGATCTGTAGGTGGATTTTCACACACTCTGGAAAGCATTTGACAGATGTTCATTATTATGCACAGCAATAACTGGTGTATATTAAAATGAGCTGCTCAAGAGGGGAGGAGAGAAACGATGCACCTGTTTATGCACCTTCCCAGCTACTGCTGTTTCTTTGCTGAAAAATAACCATTAATTTATGCTCATCTGCATAAAAGGAAAAGACTTTGAAGAAGATTTTTCTCTGGCAGCAAGGGCAGCTGAAGTCCATTTCAGGTACTCAGTCTATCTTCCAGGCACCCATTTTTAAATTCACCTCTGAATTATGCTGTGACCACTTGGAGGCACCATGCCAATGGCCAAGGTACATCAGGTGCATTTTCTGCAGCCTGCCCACTCCTTTTCTATCACTTGCTAAGTCCCAGCAGAACTCTTCTAGTATTTCCTCCATAACATTCTATTTTTCCCTGACAAAGAGCTATTACATACAGTAGCCTTTTTCTTCCTCAGTCTTTTTCAGATTCCCATCCCAGACTGCTTCAGAGTCACCCTCTTCATCACTCTTTCTCATTTCAGCGTGCGGTGTCTGAAGCGAAGCCCAAGCCACTGAGAAACCAGCAGGAATTTACCATTACCTTCCACGCTCTCAAGATTTCTCCTTTGCCATCTGTATTTTGAGGAGGTAGCAAGAGGAAGGGGTTCTGTCCCACCTCTGACATCAATGACAGAAGATAAGGAGTTACCTCTGAGAACTCCAGGCTTCTGTGCAGGCCTGCTTGTGCAGCACAGAGGCACTGCAGGTGTACACACAGACCCCTCCGGAATGACGGGGGAAGGAAGGGCGGCTGCATTCCCGCCTCTTGAGCCCTGGGAGCTGCTCTAATCGAGGCCATGGCAGAAACCCATGCTGTTGCTGGATGATGGCTCGCGACTTCCCTGCCTTCCAGCCTTTTCCAGAAGATTCTTCAGGGCTCAGAAAGGTGCCTATACCCACGGAAAAATGATGAACAGACAAACCAGGTGAAGCAGGATGGAGAACCAGACAGCAGCCTCAGACTAACTAACAATTTTAGGACTATTTAAGGGCTAAGGGCAACTTCAGCAAACAGATTTGCTGTGGTAAAGGCAAAGCAAAAACCAGGCTGCCCTTCCTACCTCTACAGCAACAAGAGACTGTGGATCCCTCAGCCGTCCTGTGCCCTGCTGTCCGGACAACCCTCAGTCCAGCAGACTGGCACAGACAATGGTGATGCAGATGGGCAGACAGAATTCAAAACCTGGCCCATCAGTAAGCTACGCAACCCAGAAACACAGTGGAAAATTTGTTTGTACGTAGGCTTTTCACATTTCCTTAATCTTCTTTTTCTCTGCCATGTGAACCAGAGATGGGCAAGGAAGGAAATCCCACATCAGCAGCTTGAACACAAGCCTCTGATATCAGTAAGACTATTTAAGGAGTAAGGCTCAGGAAGGGTGTCAGAATAAGACTCCATCTGGATTTATTACTTCATACTGTTTCCAGATACTTTTCTATTTCATCCACAACAGATTATTCCTGACACTTTTAGAGGGCCCCTGGCCCATTTGCTTATTGATCTGATCTTTACTAGCAATGAAACTAGAATTCTTTACTTACTCAACGTCTGGAGAGTTAAGAGGATACCCTTTTATAATATTCACTGAAATTGCTTCTTGGCTAAAATATTCTCTCATCAGTGTTTTTCATGTGTTCAGCAACATCTGCAGGATGTGGAAAGAACAGAAACAAACCAGATGTTGCAAAAGGTAGTGACACTGAGAAACATAATTATTACAATATCTTGTTCAATTTGGTCCATCTTATGCCTTCATACATCAATAACTTTTACTGCTGAAACAGAGACTGACTCATCTAAGTTCTCTCTAAACAGATTTACAATCATTTGTAAAAATTGACATATACCTCCCATTAAAGCCAAATTTCCTTTAGCAATTTCAGAGGAAAGTAGATTAAGGGAATGTGCATATTTATCTCAGCCATCAACATTTATTCATTTAGGTAATTATCACTTCATTACGTTGTCAAAGAGAGCATGCAGAGAAAATCACCACTGATGAACCAACCACCACGCAAGTCCTCCACCTCTCATGTGAGTTTGGGGTGCCAGCTCATGCCCTCGCCAGGCATTTGTCACAGTGATATGGCGAGGGCCAGGAGTCCAAAAAGGGTACAAAGGGAATCTCCTGCGCCGTGCCACTGAAAAAGTGCAGCCTGATGCAACAGCGCCCCCAAAAGCAAACCCAGAGAGCCAGACACACCAACACCCTCCCAGCCCACAGCCTGCATCTGCTCCACAAACCTGCTGTTTTACTTGGAAAGATGTTTACTCGATTAGAAGGGAAAAATAAAACAAAACAAACAAAAAAAAATTTAAAAAAAATCATTTCAGTCTCACAAATGTCTGCCACAGTGCGAAAATCAGGAGGGTCTGTTAAATTGGGAAATTTTTCCAGTTATTTTAACTCAGAGTTCAGGAATTTCATGAGGGGATCAGAAGACCTGCAAGCCCTGCCAGATTCTGAGGGAACAAAGTATAACTAGATTAATATATAAATCTTATTAACTAAAATGTAGCTGAATACAGTCATTTGTTATCAAAGTCTTTCGATTGTTTAACAAATTGCAACATTTTGGTCTCACGGGCTCCCTGCCAAGTTGAGGCCTAATTAAGGTGGTTGGAAATGAATAGTGTTCTAATTAGTTTAATTACAATATGATGAATTATCAAACTAATTTTTAAAAACAATGTGCAATTAGCCTTTTAGCATTCAACCCACATTTTCCAAAACAGGAAATGAAGCGGAACATGCTTGTTTTTATCAGGAGACTGGCGGCTGAATCACCCCAACATGGGAGATGCCGAGGATGCAGTCAGACATGCTGCTCTCCTCCTCCTTCCACCTCACTTCAGGCTTTGGACATTGCTTCCAACACCTTTGGCCACATCTGTGGGAAAACACGTTGCTCGGTCCAAGGATGGACCAATTCTACTTTTCAGGTTCTCGACCCAGAGTTTTCCCTGTTCCTCCCCTTAATCCTTCTCTTCACTGGGGTTGCATAGAAAATTCTAAGTTATTACATGCATGGCCATACTGACTTGCTGAGTTTTTTTGATTCTTACCTTGCTTAGCAATGAACAATCAAACTCCTTTGCCAACAAACCATAAAGCTCCTACATACAGCACAGAGGAGCACTATGGCTGTAACCACTCAGTCTGTGCTGCATAATACCAACTGCACAAAAAACATTTTCCATTTTCTGAGTACGTTTCTTTTATATTTATCCCCCTAAGGCTATTTTCTGCCTCTGGCTACCAATCCCACTGCGCCACTCCCCCACGCAGGAAACCTTTCCAGAAATACATTTGCACCTGCACAACCTCAGTAATGTTGCACCCTTGGAAGTGAAAGCACCATCTGGTCCTACTGTAGAGAGGTTCATTACTGAAGGAGTGGCCAAAGGTCATCACCTTTCATTAACACTGCCAGGTATATAAGCAGAGTTTGGCTCAATTACAGCATACCTCACAGCTAAGCAATAGAAGAGCAGGTATTAAAAATATAGGCACCATTGAATGGAAGGAAGGAGCAAAGAAGTTCTTTTTAATGACATGAATCCTTTAACAAATAATCAGGTTAAAAATGATCCACTTGGTATTTTGATGAAAATGGATTTTCTCATCCTGTGAACCAGAAAGAAAATGTGGCAGTAAAATAGCTTTCGGCATGACTTAATTATCCCCAGAAAGACTCAGGAGCCTGCTCCAGTAAAGCACTTAAATGCATGCCGAACTTTAAGCACATGGGCATTCTCAAGGGACTATTCATATATCTAGAGATAAGCATGTGCTTAAGTGCTTTGGCAAGACACAGATCAAATTGAAGTCTCTCATCAGGGCCTGGAGTCACAGCTAACACATCTGGCAAGCGTGACAAGCGCTCGAGATGTCCCGTCCACCTGGGCGCTTATAAAGTCCCCATTGTCCACACTGTCTAAGTGTTTCCCAATAAATGAAAATAATCAATCACCATTTCCTTGCTTCCTGACTGGCGTGTAGGAAGAGAATTTAAATAGGTATGTGTATCTGTAGATTAAATCAGTTTACTAGAGGGAACCAACACAAGGAGATGAAGTTGCCATATGTTTCTGCTTGTGCTGAAGCTAGTGGTCATGCTTGTTTTTCCTGGAAATTTGTTCCACAAGCTTAGTCTGGATATTGCCAGAGCCTTCATTTATTTGTCAGCAGTGGCAAGGATCCAGTAGATGAGGCTCTCGCAAGAAAAAAGGACTGCAGGGAGCACTGGCCTCTCAAGTAACCATGTTCAAACATACCAAAGGGTTGAACTCTCAAAGAAAGCGTCCATCTGAAAGCCACACACCGAGGAGCCGCTCCAGGCTGTACAAGGGCATATTGCCTCAAGGACTTGGTGATGTTTTTTGGCAGAACACATGGTCCTAGACCCAAAGTCTAGGCATGGTAGCTCAAACAAGCTCCTGGGGTCTTGCTGCTGCTCCCCTCTTAGTCAGTCTCAGCTACAGGCATCCAGCACCATGGAGGTGCCCAGGTTAGAGACTGCTGCTCAATACAGAGGCTACAGAATAAACAGTTTTCTGAAGAATTCCTTTCATCTTTTATCTAATTCTTAAGAGAAATATACAGCTGGCTGCGTATCTTCCTACCAGCTTCCCCAGATAATTTTTGCAAGACTGCAGCTGTAGGGAGAACTGCTTCTTACAGGACCCTAAAAGCAGCCTTCAGGCTTGAGGAGGATGGGGAGGCTGCAGCCAGGCTGGGTCCGTCTGCTCAGTATCAGTGATGCACTCGGTGAGGTGAGTGCTTGAAACAGGTGCATTGCCAGCCTTGCATTGCAAGCTTATAAAAACCAAAAAAAAAAAAAAAAAAAAAAAAGAAGAAAAAAAAATCACTTCTGGCAAGAAAAAGGTTAATAGAAACAGTAGGTATAAAGATAACTTGAACCCATCATTAAAGAAATTCATTTATTTAGTCAATTTTACTTATTTACAGGCTAGAAGATTAATGAGCTCAAATACAAACTGAGACAGTAATTAGGTTTCAAAAACATACTATAACACAATCAATCATTGCTTAGGTGTATAATGACATTAGGGTAGAGCCCTCTTTCAGCTGAAGTTATTAGCATGTGATTGGTGAAGACTGGACTTGAAGAGAGAGTCTACCCCAGGGTCCTGTAATAAAATGAAAGAGGAATCTTAAATAAGGAGAAACTATATCTTTGACCCTTTGTCCTTTGCCTGTAGATGTAGAGATACTGTATTCGGGATTTAGGGCTCTGTAACAGGACTTTAGGGAATGATGGCATTTCAAAAGACAGTTGGTATTTTACTTTAAACAAGACTTTACTTGAGATCTAATACGACACAGACGGTATGTATATGTCCTCTAATCCAGTCTTTGAGGCTATTAGCAGCTCCTTCTGAGGCATTTCACATCTCTTCTCAAAGTCTTTGCAAACACATCGACTTAGAGAAAGAATTCCAAATGTCACAGAATACAAAGTGCGAGAAAGGGTGGAACGCAATATAAGGAAAGAAAAGCAGAACCTGTACAAAAGCAAATTTCTCAATTATTGTTGCTAAAGCATTTTATTTTTGCTTGCTGAGGAATCACATGAATGGCTTTTATATATTCTCTATGTGAGGAATCTGGGTAAATGTTCCTGAAGTCCAGCATCAGCTGTGTTCACAAAGAAACATTGTGACTTTTAAGATTTAAGTCCAGTTTCAAAGTCAGGTTTTTATACATTCATCAGCTGAATCCAGCTCCCACAGAAATCAGTGATAATTCTCCCACTGATCTGAATAAGAGAAAAGTTACAACGGTGTGTATAATTTTTCCAATTCCACATAAGTAGCTAAAAGCAGACACTTGAAACAAAGGTTTTTAAAAGAGGCCATAACATTTACTCACATTCTCTAAAATGTCTGAAAATCATATTCCGAAACAATGTTTGAGCAGCTAAATAAAAGTAGCCTAATTTTCAGAGATACCAAGTACTCCCAGATTTCAATAATTTCAGTATTCATTGGGTGTTAAAATCATACTACATCCTTTCACATACCTATATACAGAGTTAGGTACCTAAGTGTCAAAGTCTGAAAAATGTCAGCCTTTACTCTCACACGCACTTCTCATGGCATCCAAGCAAATACACACTTCCACAAGTAACTCGTGCATCGCCACCACATCTAAAATGAAATCTTCATCATTTCCTTCACCTCAAGGGCTCAGTGGCACATCCCCTGCATTTTGCTATCCGCATCATTCTCTACAGACATCTAGTTGCTATTATTTATTCACTGTGGTATTCTCAGCTATCCCAATTCCCTAATGAACAATTGAAATGGATTGCAATAAGGACGTGACACACAGGAATAAGAAGCTGAAATGTATTTCCCAGCTTCAACCTTCTAACCTGGGGGAAGGTTATGATAGTTGACATGACTGAGGTCAACAGCAATCGGTTCTAGTGGTTACTGTCACGTACTCGGAATACTTCTGACAGCATTTCAGAGCAATCCTAGTGGCTGATAAATCAAATGCAGAAGAACCTTAACTCAAAATGTACTGTAAATAATCTCAAAATGCAGGGGGGAAAAAAATACAAAAGCAAAACTATATTTCAAATCAAGAGTGTGAAAACATAACAACATGCAACTCAAGTCAATACAATCAATCCTGGTAACAAGAGCAGTCAATGCAATTACATTTTATAAAATCAAGTGTCCTTCTACTATGAAAACCAAGAAAGGAAGGAAATGAATGAACATCCCCCTCTCCAGCAGCATATGGCAATTACAGTTTCACCAAACACAGCTAAACAAGGAGCAGAACAGTGTAAGGTCTGGAAACCTTGGCAAAGGAGCCAGTACCACGTAAAAATCTTTGGTCCAATGGACAAGATTTTACCTGGGTGTCCTTCTGACCCTGTACAAGTAAACTAATTTTCAATCACACATATAGAAAAATGTAATCTTTCCAGTAACATTTTTGCAAATTTAAGCTGCTCAACCTTCTTTTTTTCTTCCCTCCATCACAGAAATACCAATGTGATGTATAACATTGAATCAAATTGTATGATTACAACTGCCCCAGGTAAGAGAACTTGTGAGCTATCTTTTACCTTTCCATCTGAATTTAGGGCACAAAAAAGCCTAGATGGAAAACCTGACTGTGTTATTTACCCATCTGAAAATTCTTTCCTGTTGACCAAAAGTGAATTTAAGTATTTTTCAAAACTCAAGTAATGTCTCCAGTTATTTGGTATATGAATTGATAGTATGTTCATCCTCCCATCTTTTTCCCTTCCCTTCCCACAGAAGTCAGCACATGCACTGCCCATGGAAAGCCTGAAGCATAAGGACCTCAACACAGTAAGCTCTCAGGTGAGAATTTTAGATTTCCCATTAATTATGCTTCATGCCCTGAATGAAATTACGCCTTTCTTATAAAAACTTATTATTACTGCTGACCTGAGCCCTGCGAAAGAGACTGAATGAAGTGAGAAAAGATAAGAGTAGGCAAAAGGAGTCTTTCTGACGACCCTCCTTAATAAAGATGGAGAATATTTAATGATCTTGTGTTAGGTGTTCGAAGCTGGACTACCAAAAGGAAGGTGTAGTGGTCACAAAGCATGAGGTTAGAGATCTGCACCACCTAACCATGGGTGTCTGACTGTGGGTGATAAGCCCTTTACCTATCCCCAGGGAAGCCATTTCTGTCCAGAGAGAATACAAGAGCTTTGGCTGCCAAACAGGCTACCTGAGGAAGGTGCACACCAGCAGCATGCGCAGTTCACCCTCCAAGGATGCGCTGCAATGTGTGTGCATGTCTGACTGAAGGAGAAAACACGTTTTAGCAGGTCATGGGTAGTATTTCCTGCCATCAGGCTTTGCACACACTTATCCCTATCACCTTCTCTCTAGCATCTGTTTGGACATCTGTCCAGAATGGAAATGTCATTAATTTCATTCAGGGTTGCAAATTGGTGTTAGCCATAGTATCCCTATGCCAGAGGTGGTTGATCATCATTGCCTGTAAATGATGAAAGAGAATGACAGTCTTACAAAACTTAACCATGAATGACTACTTTGGTTTGTAGCACCCTAAGCAAAAATACTGCAAACATACTTCCAGCAAATCATCTATTTCCCATTTAACCAGTACAGAAGAACTGCAGATACAAACTGTTATTGATATTACACTATGCACTCGCACATGGTAGGGAGAAAATGGAGTTTAGCTGCATTTTTCTTTTTCCTCTTATGGAAACCATTTAATCTTAACACCCCTTTCTCCTGGCAGAGAAAACTGAACTTAGTATTTCCTGATATTTCCAGCTTAGTGACTACTCATCCGTCATTTTTTCATCACCAGTGTTTTACACATGTATGTCCAGCCTCAAGCAGTCTCACGATGACAAAAGTATTTGTGGATCCCTGATTTGTTACCTGCATACTTTCTTTGTAGTATTTCCTCACCAGTTTTAAAGTGTCTCAGGAAATCTCTATGGGATTCCATGGATCAGATAACATGATAGGGCCTGTAAACCTGACATATGTTGAATTGTGGACTACTACGACCAAAACAGTAATCCCTAGGCATCTTCTGGATCATTCATAAAGCTGCATATTCAGTCTTGAAAACAGTTATGGCATGATCAAACTAAAATCATTGAGAAAGAAATTAAAGAAAGAAATTCTAAAGGTGAGAGAAAGAAACACAGAGTATGCCTTGCCACCCCATTATTTAATATTTTGCAAGACAATAATGAGGATTTGGTAAAGCAAGTAGTTCTTAGAGAGAAGCTATCTTCAATTTCAACATAGTTTAATGGCCTCCAAAATTAGGAATAATGCTCATGAATTAGGAACAAAAGAGAGTCACTAAGTAAGAACTTGTAAGTTCTTCAGCTTGGCAAGTGATGCTCTGGTAGGTTTCCAGGAAAGCTGATGAGAAAGCCGGGCAGCACTGCATGATCAACGCAGCCCACATCATGTGACAGGAAACCAGCTAGCCCTGAACAGCTCCAGCACACCACCACTGCTGCTGTGGGGTGATGCTGTGAATCCCTGTCACTGCAGCACAGGACTCTGACCCTGAAGAGAACTGAAACGGATGTGGATCTTCCCATCTTAACTCAGAGATCCTGGAAAAACCCAGATATATGCATTCAATTAGAAAGAGAATTCTTCTTGGTCATCACTGGTGTCTACTTCAGATTAAATGAACTATCCCTTACCACACAACTCAGCTGACTAGACCACAAATTCATCCAGCAGCACCAAAAGAGCTGAAGGTACGCATCTTCAAGCAGGGAATAGCCACACTGATGTAAGATGCAAGCCATGGTCTATGTCACAGCCATTGCCAGCTTCCCTGGCTTTACAAAAACAGGTCCTAAACCTGTCACAGTCACAGGGACACAACTAAGAGCCAGGTCGTACAAGACCAGCTTGTCTGAGCGGAAGTTCCAGCAACTTTTGGCAATTCAAATCTATTGTGGTTGCTACAGCTGGGTTCAGCTTCATGGTCTCAGCAGGACCTTCAAAAACGATAGGGTTTGAGACAGAGCCAAGCTTCTTGTCAGCGCTTCATACTTCAAGGTATTTGTATTTATAATTCCTGCTACTTAACACAACAGATTCTAGCATGACAACGCCTAGAAAACTTATGTTGGGGTCTTCATTTCCAGGATTTGCACCAGAGCTTAACTAAATCTGAAAGCATTTGTATGACATTTCTGTTTAAACTGCTGGTTGATGTTTTAATGTTTTGAGTAAAGTTTATTATGACAAGTCAGTGAAAGTGCTTTTAGTAGGTCAATAAATCATGGACCTATCATATCACTAGGTGACAGCTATGCAATTTGATATTATTCCAACAAAATAGCAACTACAGCTACTTCCAGCTTAGCTGCATAGTCACACCAGACAGTTGATCACAAATTGAAGAGGTAAATAATTATATTTTGTGGAAGGAAAAGAAGCTCTTTGTAGATTTTTGTTAGTCTAATATTGTTTAAATGCTCTTGAGTGTGGGAATTATCATATATTTAATGTAAAGTGGTCCTCTGGATGCCCACCATGAAGTTTGTTCTGTAATTACCTAGTGCCTAATGTGGAGGGGGGGGGCAGGAATGGGCTGGGGAAAAAAACAAAGCAGCTGAAAAAAAGAGGATAAAAAAGATTTCTGAGAGATTGAATTCAGTTTTGGCATCTCTTCAACCATATGGAAATTGAAGGGATGCTAAAAAAGTTCTAAGACAGGATGCACAGGACAAGGGTGGGAAGTTTCCCTTATTACTGTCAGGAGACTAAAATAAAAATTTAAAAAATAATAAAAATAATTTTAAAAAAGACCAACTTTTTATACACAAGACATGAGCACTCCTGTCAGATCAGGGTGGGTGCCTAAACTTCAGCAGCAACGACTGAAATGAATTCTGAAATTGTTTATACCTGATCAGACACATAAGAGAAGTCTGTTTTAGGCAATGAGGAAGAGACTGAAGAAAAATTCTCATGGATAAACTATTACTGGCCTGGCCTCTTCTGCTCCGCAGTGCTTTGAGATGCCTGGTATAGCTTTTGAGAATTGCAGCTGCTTGTTGCCTGGTGTCCAAGCCTTGGGTCTGGACTCAAGGCTGCAGCATAAGAGATGTTACATCACAGAGGGACTCATGGCTGGAAGACATCAGGGGAGACCCAGGCTGAAACCCAGCGCCTAGTTAAAATTACACTGGAGAACCTTCTGTCATGTTTTCTTCAAATGTAGAAGGGGAGCGTGCCTGCGACCGGGAAGGCTCTAACTGGGCTTCTGGTTTTGTTTGTGGTTAATGACATAGTTGTTGTTTGTTTGCCTTATTATATATATACACTAGTGAAGTACTGTTGTTTCTATTCTCATATCTTTGCCTGAGACCCCCTTAATTTAAAAATGATAATAATTCGGAGGGAAGGGGTTCACATTTTCCATTCCAGGGGAGGCTCCTGCCTTCCTTAGCAGACACCCGTCTTTCAAACCAAGACACCAAATCGTCTAGGTACACTTGGGAAACACAGCCAGAGATGCTTGCTTAGCATACAGGGAGAAGTGGCAAGCTTAACTGAGGAGAGAATTGGAAAACTGGCTGCAGAAACCTCTCCTTTACTGCCCCATTCGAAAGACTGGGTCACTGGACTGTCCCTCCACAGACTGACATCATGGTGCCAGATCTCAGCAACCTTGGACAGATCACTTTTTTCCTGTCTTTCTCTGCTCCCTTGGATAACCCTGCTCTCTGAAAGTATAAGTCCGTAGGGGTGAATTATCATAAGCATTCTATTTTAAAGCTATTGACTGTCTTATGTGGAGAATGAGGCAGTATCTCTGACTAGTCTTTTCACTCCGGTTGCATCTTCAGTCTTTCCTGTGGGGTCAGAGTCCTACTTTTCCCAGTACTGCATACAGAAGAAAAGGGACATTTTTAATCTTAAAAATACTTTTTCAGTATCTGAGGCACAGAAGAAGATAATCTATTATTATCACACACCATCCTTTACACATTAAAGCATCATTCAAATGACTGGCAGATTGAGGTCTGAATGGAAAAACTGCTAAATAACTGTATCTGTAATGCAATGAGGCTTACAATTAATGACTGAACAGAATTAACCCGAAAGAATTATAAAAAATAAAAATCATAAATGGATGACCTTAATTTTGTTTTACCAAGTATGAAAAAGACAGGCAGAATGGCAAATAGGAAAACACAAACATACACTGCTAATCTCAAATAAGTAGAGATAGTACTGAAAAAGGCGCTTACAGTGAATCCCATGATTCCGTGTGATTAATTATAATTAAGAAAATAACTTCTGTAAAAAAAAATTCTCTATAAAATATGAGGTCCAGCAATGGAGTGTAAAGATCAGAGGGCACAGCTTGCATAAAAAAATGTTAAGAAAGGCAAAGATGGAGAATTGAACAGAGAAAGATCACAGCAGCACAGCAGGGGTTAAGATAAATAAGACATTTTTAAAGTACATACAGAAGGAGAGGGCAGTGAAGGAGACAGAAGGGCCTCTTAAAAATGGCAAGAGTAATTTATTGACACAAGTAGTAAGGGCATTGTTTAAGGGGAAAAAAATGAAATGAATTCTTCGCCTGAGTGTGCAGAGAGGAAAGGGGACAGATGCCAGAAAGAGACATAAATTTCCCAGAGGAGAAAGAGAAGTGCTTAAGGAAATCAAGATCATACTAGTGCTGGTGATCAAGAAAGTGGAATGTTGGAAAAATTAAAAAAAAAAAAAATTGCAAGAACAAACATGTTGTATCCCAAAATCCAAGGGAGAGACGAAGAAATACTGCAGATGCTTAGAACCTGGAAAGCACTTGGTGGGAAGCTGTATCTGCTGGAGAAATTTGACACTGTGCTACCATATGGTTAAAGCTAAAATCGGGTTGTGGATGCCACCCAGCAAGCTGGTATTTTTGCTTCAAAGACCTTTTGGCAGTAAAGGAAATTTTACTAGCAGTAAAAAGGCCAGTCTTCTTTGCTTCCTTCTTACGCGCCTGGTTTCCTTTCTACCACCTGCTTTTTGCCAAGTCAGCCTGTGACAGAAAGGGTGCTTGTGAAGGAATGCTCCTGAGGAGCACTTCTGAGGAGCATGGCCACCACGCTTCCCCACAGCATATCTCAAATCCCCTGCTGCAGCTGCAATGCTTGGGACTGCTCCCAGTGTGCGTCTCTACCTTCAAACTACCTCTTAAGCAGATCTAGAAAACAGAAGCCTTACCAAAGACGTAGCGAATCCATATCGAATAGAAAAATCGGTGGCCTTGGTCCATAAAAGCTACAGATCCTAAAGGACTTGGTCCCACACACACACCAACTCAGTTTTAAGCATGTGAGTCTTCCATCGATGCCACTGGAATTGCTCACAAACATCCATCTGAGTACACGTGTTTCTGCTCCAGTGAAGAAGCAGTAATTAAACTGGGCCTACAGCACGTATATCATACAAATGGAAAGAGCAAACAGCAGTAGAGGGAGTAATGTTGGAGGGAGATGGTGTCAATGACACTCACTTAAGCTAAAAAGTCAGGCCCTGGAAGAACTTGTGGGGAATTTGGCTACGCTAAGAATAGACAGTACTTGGAGAAGCAGTGGGGCAGCTGCTATTCGTAGAAGTTTAGAATGGTTATCTTAAACTTAGTCTGCTAGTATTCAAAAGGGGTCAATACTGAAGGATATGCACAGATGCTACCAGGAAAAAAAAATTGCTGATTGATGAGCATGATCAGGCAGGGTGCTGAGTGCCAGTTCCTCAAAGGAGCTCCAGTGATCTTTACCAGTTGAAATCCAGCCTCTACGTGCTTCCTTCTACACCTAGCAACATGATTTCAGAGCTCTGAATCACGCAGAAACATTTTTTCACTGTGCAAGCTTGTGCCCCCAGGGCCTAATCCCACTGACATCAAGGGCAGACCTTTGAACAGCTCCAAGGGTTGGTATGGACTTCCAATGTACATATCCAGTCTCATCATCTACAGCACTTCCCAAATTACCCCTGAGTAACTGGCTTTACTTGCCTGGGAATGGCTTTGATAATACTCCCAATCAGAGCATAAATTAAGGCCATGAAAGTAAAATGGGTTGATACCAAGAGCAATTGCATGCATCAGATATTGAGGTGCAGGTGTGGGGAGGACAACAGTGAGAATTCAGGGAAACTTCGGTGATCAGTGGCCAGGGGCTGTGTTCTTTGGGTGAAACTCTGCCCAGCTATCACTCGGCAACCTTTGCAGACAATAATAACACGCCTAAAATAAATAGAAGTGCAACTGAGAAATTTAGGACAAGACAGAAATAAGAGCAGAAGCTGTAACTCTTTGGAAGATTTATAATTTATGACCATTTCATGGCATGAGTTCAACTGTGACCTCTCAGCTGGCAGCTGTCTTTATGCTGCTTTCTCCTTCCACCTGCCTAGTGAGAAAACAGCCACCATCTCTGTGAGCATGGATAAATCTGTCATACTGACTTACACAATGAACTCTCTGGAGGGAGACTGAAGTAGTCCAGAGAATAAATCTAGCCCTCAGAAACAGTAGCAAGGTTGTCCGAGTTTACAGCATCTCCTTTTAACCCCTTTGGTGTGGACCACGGTGACTGTAATTATAACTGGCACTATCTGATGTGCTGAAGCCGGGAATCCTCTGCACCATGATGGGTGTCTTGCTCCGGACAAGTCAAGAGTCAGACACAAAAAGCATCCAGGACAGGCCAAGGTTGCAATCTGCAGCTCTCATCTGGCGTGGCAGCCCTAGGTTTTAAAGCCTTACACAAGGACATCCAGGTGGGAAAAAATGCTTTTACATGAGAAAAATGTCTTTGCAGGAGTGTCCAGGTCACAAGGACAAAGCACTGAATTAGATCATTAGATTTTAAGGCCAAAAAGTACACTTGGTTTAGATGGATTAGTGGGGTCCTTCCACTCCTCCTACCCTTCTGATGATAAAATATCTGCCATGTGAGATATTAAATTGATGCTGAATATAACCCACGCCAGAAAGACATCTTTTAATAAAATCCCTCTAAGGCAAAGCATCTTCATATGATCCAGCAAAGTACTTTAAGCAAACCAAATGGCTGGCTGTCAGTGGGGCTTACAGTTAGTAGAAGAAGCTAATATTATTTTCAAGTGAACAGTTTAAAAAACAAGTATCAGATAGTACTTTTTGCTCATGGTTAATATTAAGAATTTATACCTAAATAATATATAGAGGTTTTGGACTGTGATTCACCCATGTAGCAATAGCTGGTAAATTCTAGTAATTCTGGCAGGTAGTCAAAGATTTGCCCATCAATGTAGCTTACTCTGGGCACCACCTACAGATGTGCCTGGACACCTCTCAAAGAGATTTGCAACACCTATGACATCTTTTGAGCCACACAGAAATAGGACCTTAGTACGAAGGCAAGGAAACTACAGTATCATACAACATTATGGCCAGGACCAATGCCAACACCACAAAATCCCCTTCAGGCAAGCCCATTACTCTCACCAGACATTAGTTTTATTCAAGCAATTTCTTTCTCCTGTTCCTCTAGTTTGCATCTGATCTTGATACTGACTCATGAACAAGGAAAGTCAACCTAAGACGTCTGCAAAGTCACATTCAACTTCACCATAGCATGGTTTTGCTCTGGAGAAAGCAGTAAATGGTAGAACAAATGGGTGAAGAGAGGCTCCTGCATCCACCTTTTCTACTGGAAAGGCTGCTGTGTAACAAAGATTATTTTTGTTTTCCTTCCAGGCCCTGAAGGGTGCACTGCAACTGGTCTTTATTATTCTCTCCCCTCTATCATTTTCTTCCTCATCCCTGTTTTGTGTAAGATTTAGAGTCAAGATTTACACTCTGCAATTTTATCTTGAGTGTTCCTCAAACATTATCACCCACACCAAACACGGCTTTCTCCTATTGTGCTTGTTTTCACCCTTTTTCCTGCAGTGCTTGGATTCCAGAGGTCTACGACATTTGCCATACCTTAACTAATAGAGGAAACTACTGTGCAAAAAATAATATTGTTCGTCTGAAACTCATGAAATTACACGGCTTTCTATTCTATTATGGCAATAACACTCAAACCTTCTGTTCTCTACATCTCTGTCATCAGTAATATCAAGACTTTTCCCTCAGCCTTTATCCATATTCCTGCTTTGTACTTATAACCTTCAAAGAACAGGGAGGTCTCTGATGGGATGAAAAAGAGCACTGACCAAAGGAGGGCTCAGTTTCCATAAGGGTTTTATTATAAAACTGAGTGCCAAACCAAATAATCAGAGGCACTTGGTAGGATTCACCTTCCAACTACCTGAAAGTTGGGAAGCATTTTGCCATCAAGGCAACCTGCAAGCAAGAATTAGACTGCAAACCTTCAATGGGCTTTCCTAAAGGAAAGAAAAACCAACTTGTCAAGAACTTCTGTGCAAATGTCCCTGTCCAAGTACCACAATAACGTTATGAACAACTGTGTGAAGGAATCATGCAATGTACTACCCAGGCTGCTAAAGCCAGATGTTCAAAGGTGCTGAGTACCCTCAACTTCCCATGACCTGAAGGGAGCAGGGGGTACTTAGACACATTTTTTACCTTGCAGAACTGGGAACTGAGAAAACCACCTTGCTCGTGCTTTTCTCTTTAAACATGCATTTCCATATTGCTTAATTATCTGATTCTGAAAGCATTCGGGTCGAAGCTGTGTGAGGCACATTGCAGTAACAGACACGGACTGCAGTTTCCAAGATTTAGTTCATAAAAGCACCGTGGTAATCGTAATATCCCACACACTGTTGACAGTACAGTAATGCAATGTAGCATAACTCTGCTGGCTGAGGTAATGATCAGGTGGCATGTGAAAGAGGGAAAGAAGGAGAGGGAGAGAAGGAGAACAAGCTACTGACCTGCAGGGGGAAATTGCTATACCTTGTTGCTCTCAGGCCTTTCAATTCTACATTTCGGGTCTCATTCTCCTCTTTTCTTACCTTTTCCCCCTACAATATGACTTGTATATTCACAGAGGCACCCAGCTCAGTCAAGAGATTATACCCCTGTAACATTAGATACGATTACATGGCCAAAAACTGACAGCACTTCTGTATAGATCTAAGGCGACAAAATTTCTGCAAGAATATGTTTTCACCTTCCTAACTGATGGTCCTTCTTAAACTGAAGAAACCCATATCTAAGCAGATCTATCTTCAGGAATTTGATTTGCCATCCTCCCTTTCTTTTGCACAAAAGGAGACCCTCTGCCTTATCTGAGTGAAAAAAAACCCCTAAATGTGACAGAGAATGGGAGGAAAACAGATAAGTCAACACACCAAACATCTTCACCAAAACAGCAATACAAACAGTCCAACTGGGTCTGAATACATCCCTCAAGATCTAAGTCCCTCAAGACCATATCTAACTGAGCACAATATTAACACCTTGAAGAAATCATTCTAATGAGCATGAATTTTCACAGATTAATCTCTTATTTTTAAGATTTCACTTGCTAGAGGATAGCTTCTAACCTGAACCACAATGATTTATACTCGTGGTCTCCACTCCTGACCGTCTCCACACACTGTATGAGAGTGCACAACTTGCTTGTATGACCAGCAAGGTTCCCTCCACTACACAGGTTGCTGCCCAGCCACCACGGTGGTGTCTGAAGTGATGGATTGAGAGAGCTCAGAGAGCCACAGCACATGGTGCTACAACTGCAGCAAGCTGTTCGCTTCTTCTTTGTCATTTATGTCTGAAAATGGGATATTTTTGCTGGGCCTGAACGTGGAAACTCAAAAAAAAGTTCTAGGGACTAGCAATAAGAAATGTTGCTTGCTCAGCAAGATTTGGAAAGAAAGGAAATGATCTATTTCATGAATTGAAATTATCCCCTTAATGAATTTGGCTCACTATTTCTAGTAAAAAAAAAAATCCCTCTTGCTTTATTTTTGTAAAAAAAAAGTGTCAGCTGTCCAAAAATACTGAACAGCTGTCCTGAAATAGCAAATTTTCCTGTATGTTTTTTTTATGATTCACTCCATTCCATAATTTTGCAATGAGAATTGCAGACAGCTCTATTTTGCTTGCAAGAAATATGCACAGTATGGCATGTCCTTCATAATCTTCTGTGATTAATGTATAAAAACAGTCAGAATATATTTATACAATGGTTTGTAGAATTATAGAGATTGATCTTGGTTTCACTCACAGCCAATGGCTAAGGAGCACTTTAATCTGCTACAGGTGAAAAGGTAATGCAAACACTTGTGTTTATTTAGGACAGCTATTGGGAATATTTCATGCCATATTTCAAATACAAATACTCTTTGGCTGTCTCCAAGTCAAGGAAATATAAAGTCATTAGTATATGGTTTTCTACAATCTATTGTAAATATTAAAATTACACAGGTCATTTGACCCAAATTGAGATTTCTGCCTAGTTTCTTCACAATCTTGGATTCCAGGGGATAGTGAGAGGAAGCAGTCTCCACCATGGCATTGCAGTGTTGCAAATCCCACTCCATAATGTAGTGGAAATGGTATTTCAGGACATTCTTGGCAAAGGCTTTAATCTCCCTAAAGACTGAGGGAGACTGTTGTCATCTGAGTCAATGGAGAAGCCCCCTTTGCCCTTCAAGACTAAACAATGTTTTTAAAAATATGTTTTCTGCAAATAGTTTTCTTAAATTTTTTTCCCCCTGATGTACAGGTCAAGATTCTCACCTCCTGTCAGCTGGATTACAATTCTGGCACTCACACAAGAACCCTTGCTGGGCTTATACTTAGTGTTCAGCAGCTCAGTTGAGAAGATTATTTTATGTAGGCCTGGAGTAGTTTTCATAGCAGCAAAGGAAATATCCCACAAGGATCTAGGAGGAGAGGTGTCCCATGCAAATCCACTCATTCTATAGAGCACTCACTCACAAGGGTCACAATTTATTCCATCTATTACCTCTCAGGAGGTTTGTGTTCCTTCTGCAAGCTGAACTTCCAAGTCTACAACTACCTAGTGTACCTCTTGCACTTCACGTGCTAAGGCATTCATCTCCATCCCAAGTCCCTCACACAATATTGTCTCAATTTCATTCATATACTCAGACGAAACACTGAGCCACTGAACACTTCAACAATGAATGACAGGCTAAAACTCCAGCAGCAGCAAAGTGCTCATGTGTCAAGTAGCATTATGATCCCAGACACTGTCTCCTACCCCCTCCTAACCACACCATCTTTCAAAAATCCCCATCTGTTTAATCTCTTTCTTTGCTGAGTTTAGAAGCTTTCTACAGTTCATCTCTGTTCTGTAAAACCAAGGAGAAAGACTGGAAAGAAAAAGGAAACAAAATGAAACAGGAGAGATTAAAACAATCCCAAACATGTTCTGGGTCAAACCGACATCTGATAGAGGGACTACATCTTCACTGAACTCGGTCAGGTGTTCACTCCCTGCCCTTCAAGGTGAGTTTGGCTCGTGATATGGCCTGACATAATGTATTGCCTGAAGCCTGGAGTACCTTAGCTCAGCCTTGCAGTGATGAAGAAACTGCAAAGACTGTTGAGCTACTTTTCCTCTATTTTGAATATAAAAGTGACCCAAGTAGTCAGTCAGTCATGAACAGCAGTATATGAAGCCTTGCACATCTTCAGTCTAGGAGACCAAAAATGTTGGACAGAAACTACGTCCAGAGGCACAGGGTTAGCCTGAGAAATGAACTCCAGTTATTCATTCAGGTGACAGCTCACCTGTTACAAAAGAGCAGCCAGCTACTACTGCACTAAGGCTTGGGGGACTTGGTACAGTACCTGGCTCTAACAAGGACTTTGTGTGCCATTTACACTCATGAGAGTTACTATCAACTGCAGGCACCTGAATGGGGAGCCGAGGATCCACACATATTCAACAAAGACTGATAAGACTCCTCGGGTGGTCAGACTTTAGGAAAAAGCTGCCTCTCTAACTCAATTGCAGAGCAATTTTTTTCATTCCTAACATTGGGAGTTAAATACGCCCACTCTTTTGCACAGCTCTTCCTCTTGCCCTCCTCTTGCTCCTTGGAATGTGGGGAAATGCCAGCCGTGTTTATTGCATCATCTGACACATGGAGGATTTGCATCTTGGTGGAGTAAATGAGCAGTGATACTCATGTCTCTACAAAAAGCCTCACTGCGAGTGGATTAAATGTATCGATGTGGCACAGGGTTATACAATCACCAAGACCAATTCAGTCTACACTATCAGTGACTTAAAAGACATGCTAACTGATGCTTGCTGGGTAAACTTGAGCAGCCCTTTCTGAGCAGGTAAAGATAACAACAGATAATACCAGCTGGAATCCCTTCACTTCCTATTCCACGTGACATTGTCTGTGCAGAGAGAGAAAATATGCGGACATCCTTGAGACTTCTCATCCTTGGAAAGATATTCTTGCTGCAAGAAATGGGTGGGCTGGACAGACAGTGCATGCTGAGGAGCTGGTGGGGTCTCTGCCTCCAAAATAAAGTTGATTCACTGCCTTTCACCAATTCTAAACCCTTATACTGAAAAAACAATAATAATAAAACTATAACAATAACTTTTTTTGGAGGTACCATTTAACACTCTTTCTCATGGGACTCCTCACACGAGTTTCCACAGCACTACCCCACTTTGCCCTGGAACAGCACAGTTTTAGGCATTCAAACACTGAGTTAGTATGCAGAGGGGTTACAGAGAACAAAGTCAGATTAAAATATCATTTCATCCCTTGGGTCTGCAAGCTATTGGCTATGAATGTAAAGGAATTATCACACACAAGCTTACTTCTACAGGCCGCCTGGCAGGGATGCATTCCCCTTCAGTTAAAGATCTTTCACAGGGAGCAATAGAAATGTTCTGTTCCCTCAATATTTTTTCATTTCTTTTCAAGCATTTATACAAGTATTCAGGGGCTTAACCAGAAATGAAAGTAATTCATTTTAGGTTATGTGTATTAAGAGGCTTTGGGACTCTTCTACCTGTCTGACTGTGTTAAAGATTTTGTTAGCTGACTCTTTTTTTACCTCTAACCAGTAAATCCCAGGACTGGGTTTTTCTGTCTACCTGAAACAAATTCTCTTTTCACATTGAGAAGCATTTAAAGCACTTGAAAATGTATGGGATTCATTCAGCACATTTACTGAAGAATTTAGTTGTGACCGCTTATAAACATCTGTTGCATTTTAGCTCAATAATTGTAAATAACAGAAATATAATGGCGCGCACACATCAGATGCCATCTCTTGGAAGAAGAAAAGTTACATTCCTCTTACTCAGCATTTGATAGCTAAAAAAATGGAAAAAAAAATAAAGTACAACACAGTGCTTGGGGAAGCAGAGTTGATTAATGGACTAGCCTGTTAAACCATCTGCTCTTGAGGACCCAGCTCTGAATCCCAGTGCCCCCAGCTGGGTCAGCACTTTTTCTGGTGCTCAGAAGAGACATTAACTCAGACGGCCTTTGCTTTATGAAGGAAGAAACAGTCCATGGAATTTCATTTGCCTTAGGAAAACATAAATATCTTCCCAGATTCTGAGCATCAGTGTTAGCAACGTTTGATTAAAAGGAAGTATTTGATCAGCATTGCCTACGAAAAAAGAAATCAGATAATGCAACAACTCAAGAGGACTGAGTTCAAAATGTGCTTCTGGGAGCAGAGAATAATCTGATCATCTTTGGAGTGGAATGTCATAAAATTAAAAGGAGACAAAAAGGAACCTGGGGCTTCTCTGTGGCTTGCTGAATAAACGTGCTTCCTGACATCGTCTTTGATACTGTCCCTGTCAGCCTGTCACTTGGGCAAGAGGTAATGATGTCCCAGCAATAAACACTGTAATAATGTTCTGAACCCTTTGAACTAGAGATCACAAAAGCTGGGGGCAGTCAAAATGCCATATAAAGTTAACTAAGCACGAGAGTGGAGGCCAGAGACAGATGCTGTGAGCTGAATGTCAGATCAAGGGATGAGATCAACAAGGTGCTTTAAGAGGTATTTCCTGGTTAACTCAGGAATCTCCAGAAACCTTTGTAGTCTTTCTTCCAAGACTTATGAAAGAACAGATCACAGGTTTTATAATGGGCATGGAGATGCAAAAACACGCTCATTTGAACTCATCAGATCTCACTAGAACTGTTTTGGGTAGCTTCCCTCCCCAGTGCAATGTTTCAATTAGAATCATCATAAATGACAATGAATAAATGACACAATGAAATAAGAGCTTTCAGCTCTGAAAAAGTGGCATAACATTTGGTTTCTTGTCTCCAGTGCCAAGTCCTTTACGATACAGTCATTCCTAATAACTTCTTTTTTTTCACCCTTATAAAACTTACTAGCAATCATTTTCATCAATAGTAACAATTAATTAGTATTTCACTAGTATTTTTCACTTGAGAAGTATATGGAAAATGAATGATAATTGCACAAAATACTGTTCACTCAGACAGAGACATTAGCTTCACCTAAATACAGCCTACATAAAACTGACAATTCAAAGCTAGGAGCAACAAAACCTCAGCAACCATAAGCAATGGTGGAACAACAGGTGTCTGGGATATTGAACCTTAAGTGTTGCCAGAAGATAAGAAAAGCTTGAGAAACTGTGCCAGTGGGATTGCTGGCCCCAAAATCCTCAACTAAGCAAGACATCTCCCTTTGGCTTCAAGTTCCTGTGCATTACTACAGCATTTCCTCCAGCAGCTACCTAGGAACAGGATTCCTAAGGTACCAGTGATGTTCTAGCAATTTTAAACACATTTGTTTTTCGAGTCCAGTTTCAACTTGATGATCGTTTAGTCTCTCACTAAGATACCTCCCTTACATCACCACGATTACTTCAATTCCCAGGCTGCAGAGGGAGCCAGGAACGCAGAAGATCAGGCAATCAGAATGACTTTTCCTCTCATGGACATAAATACACATGCGTCTGTGAGTAAACAGATTATGATTTTTCATAGTTGTGACTGACCCGATGCCATACTGTACAAGAGAGAAGGTGGAATGTAGATGTATACACGGGCAGATACACGTATGTGTTTGTGTTGACATGGTGTGTATGCCAGACTGATATTATGATTACTGGGTGGCAAATAAGACAATATTGTCCCAGATGGGAAACACCAAAAGTGGCAATTTTTTTCAACTTGAATGCAGTCTTAAAGTAACTCTCACTATGCCTTTCACAACACAGACAGAATCGTGATCCAGTGTTTTCAGGCTTCTATGATTAGCCATATGTGTTCCACTGAACGTGCTGAGCCAGATACCACTGCCAGCACCCACTGAAGTCCGTACACTTGCATGAGAATAATGGGAAAATCTGCCTCTGATTACCAAAAAAGATGCTGTATTTTTCTCACCATTGATAGTTTATGCTGCTGCTAGTATAACACTTAACACTGGCTTATGGTACATCTCTCCCTGAGTTCCTTTACTGCTGAAGACATTACAGGACAGAAATAAGAAAATCATGCTGTTCTCACCTCCCGTCTTCCACGTGCCTGTGTGTGTGCTGCATCTTCTAACACGGGTTTCTCACTGTTCCACAGCAGACCGTATATTAGCATTGTTAGGTGAGTTATAAGTGAAATCTGAGCCCTGCTGTGCTGTGCTCTGTAGAAATACACTTCAAGACATGATCCAAACTACTCATCAATTCTAATAGATGAAATAAAAAATGGTTGGAAGGAGAAATAAAGTACAGAAGACACGAAATGACACATGCAAGAATTAGAGGAATGGAGTCTGATTCATCCTGCCTAGTGCATTAATCCAAGGGCACTGTGCTTACCTCCATTTATCTTTTGAAAGCAGGGTGGAAGAGAAGCTTGAGCAGCAAATTTCTTCACATTGAGTGGGCAGGAAATGTTAGAAACAAGCAGTAATGGGTGGCTTCTGACTGAAATAATCTTGACATAGTGAACATTGTAGAACATTAAAGCAACGTCAATATTTATTGTACAGATATGTGTATTGATTGAGAAGTAAAATGATCCAAAGTAATATATGCTATAACAATAATTGAACTCCATTCAGAAAAAGAAAACTGACATGCAGAGAAGAAAAAAATCACAGAGGACAGTATCCATTTATTAAATTAGCTCACACGGGCATCTGATTACTGAGCAAATAGGACTAGCTACTACAAAAGCACTTGACATTTTGCATGAGCAAAACAAAAAGGAACAAAGGCCGTATTTCTAAAATGCACAATTTACAGCTCGTTGAGGTTTGCCAGTTTAGAACAGCTGAGAAACTGGCTGTAGCACTGGGCAGTTCAAGTTCTATAAGGTGCCCTGTATCCTCTCTCACTCTTCTGCCTTTTATTATGAATGACTAATGACTTTCTACATTCAGCATTAGCACATAACACATCAATGCAAACACTGTGCTCTGCTTTGACCATGAGGGCATCACCATTTACAGAACAGGAACTGCTAATCCAGAGAAGATCTGGATAAAATAAGATTGTGCTTACTTCCAAATTCAAACAGATGTGGCACCTCTTTATTCCCTCCCCCACCCCCTTCCTCTTCAAGTGTGGGTTAAGGAAAAAAGCAGCCTGCTTTAGGATTTTCTTTGTTTTTATTATCTCTGGTGCAATTGGATTTATTTTACTAAACTGGCTGATATATTTAAGTATCTGAGTTCACAAATTATCCACATAGTCTTCCCAGGTTCCATTTTGCTTAATTGCTGGTAACAATTCCAGCCACGGGACTGCTTATACAGCATATTTCCCACTCCTTCACCAGACGACTCATTTTTTTTCTTTTTCCTTTTTTTCTTCCTTTTCTTTTAACGGAGGACTGATAATATGGAGTATTGAATTAGCAATAGTGTTCCAATTGAAGACTGAAACTATTTGGACATGCAAGTATTTTTAGGAGTATCCAGCTACATGGTGCCTGCTGTTGGACTGACTTGATGAGATAAACTTGCCTCAGAAGCCTGCAAGCATACAAATGGATTCAACTAAGATTTAATATTGTCTATACACCTACATCCAAAGACTCTGTCTCCTTGCTATGAGCTTATGGGAGGTCCCAATTTACTCTGTGTTCAGTGCTGGCTAGAGACACGTCAGCAGATTTAGAGATGGCCATTTAAAGCAATGCTGACCTTAAATACCTTTCCTCTCTGACCTCTGTACATCTCATTTCTTGCCTGAATGGCATGATCACAAACCAGATCTGGCCAGGGCCAGACAGATACAAGCTACTTTACTGGAATTTACAAGACCCATTTCAATCTGTCAAGTTTCTTCTATCAAAACAAATATTAATACTTTTACAATTTCTTCGAATAGTTACACTGAGAACTGGGGAGGTTTCCCTGTGACACTGCTGGGGTTTCTGTGTCCCAGAGAGATGGTTTCAGGATTTTCCCTGACACTGGCTAAACCCTGGACATCTGTAATGGCACGTGAAAGAATCTTCTGCAATGGCCTTCCTTATGGTTCTCTCTTCCCTCCTGTTTTTTTTGTGGTATGCTTTTTTGTGTTTTTCTTTTTCATTTATTTGTTTTTTAAATTATAATTTCTATTGCTTTTCTCTTTTGTTTAAGAGCAGCCTTACTGGGCTTGCTAAGGCTGCTGTAAATCACATTTTAGAAAAGGCAATGTTAAACAGCACAAAGACCAAAATTGTCCTGGAGTAAGACCACAGTCCATTTGTATCTCCATGTAGCATGAAGTTGCAGGTGAAAGTCAGCACCAAATAGAGAAATAGCTCCCCTGGCTTCATTGTCTTTCTTTGTGTGTTTTTCTTGTCCTGTCTTCAAGGCAGAGGGGAATAAGGCTCAGACAGCAACAAAAGTATCTCCAACACAACCTTTCTGTCCCTGGAAAGAACAAATTATCACTATTATCTCCCCATCACGGAAAAACCTTTGTCTCCACCACTAGAAGGAAAGGGATGCGAGGCTGTTAAAATAAAAAAGTTACCGAAAAACTGACTATTGTCCATTTTATACCATTTTCTAGTATGATAAAAAGATATATAGCCAATTATCGGGGTTTTTTTCATGTTCAAAATGTTTGGCTTTATTCTACATTTTATTACCTGCTGGCAGCACCAAATTAGGTTTAAATTTTTGTCCCTGGCCCGTGTTTCCCAGCAAGCATAAGAAAGCAATCCTCTAAATTAAGGAAGCATCCACTGAAGAAAACCTAATTCAGGAGTTCCTGTTCACTTTAAAGCTCTCATTTCAGAGAAATTCTCCTTTTGCAGGAATTTTTTACTTGCTCCAGCAGTCAGTATAACACACTACTATCAAAATACTACCAAGGCTAGTTTGCTTAGGTGCCTACAGGTGGCAAGAGCAAGAGGGCATGCCATGCAGCTTTTGGGGGAGGATGCTCTCAAAATACAGTCACCCACAGCTTCAAGCCAGGTGCAGAGATCAGGGAGCCCTGTGCCATTGCTGCCAAGGAGAAGCTGCTCCACAGCACTTACTGGTGAGCCCACTGATGCCACTGCATTGCAGGGGTGCTACAATAGGGCACTCCAGACCCCAGTGGGTTTTGTGACGGGGTCTAGAGACGTCTCAGTATTTGAGATTGCAGTCACTATATAAATAAAGCAGAAAAAGAAAACAGATAAGGCACGGGAGGAAAGCGGAATCCAGATGGAGAAAGGGAGAAAGTCTGGTTTGGTTTTTTTTCGAAAAGGCTTTTTTTTTTTCCCCCTGAACTGAAACTGGTTGCATTTAGCTTGCAGCCCTGTTTGTATGGTGCAGATACACTAACGATTAATGATGTGCCAAGTGGTTCAGTGAAGTTCAATTCAGACCCACAGATACGTGTCAGTCCCCAAGAAACAAGAGCATTTTTTAAAACTGACCAACTAATTACCCATGAAAAGATTCAGGTAGTAGAGCACACTTGACCTTATTCTCAACGGCAGCAGCAGGTCTGATTCCAAGGAACTCCTTTCACTTCTTTAGATTTCCTGCCTCAAAACTTGAAAGGCCACAACCAGCTTCTGCTCTTCGGTAGTTTTCTAAATTTTCCAGATGATATTTTGAACAATGATGTGTCATTTCAAGTTGTATCAATCACATTATAGTATGTCACTTAATATAGCATAAGGCAATATGATTGACACAATCTGAGATGACTTGTCACAACACAGCATGTCAGCTGGGACATTTATATGTTTTGGATTTGTGTACACACACTGAGCCTTCAGAGGTGGGTGGTGTAGAGAGAGGACACTCTCTCTTCTTTAAAATTTTCATAACACTTTCCATGGTGGTGATTGATAAGCATCTATTAAATATATTGAAATTTCTCCTGTTATCTCTTTAGGCTACCTCTAATAATAAACTAAGTTTATTCCAGAGTCTGAGTTTATTCTAACCTCTATTTATAATGGACACCTTCTCCTGACATGATTCGTGCCCTGTTCCTAAGAACAACCTTATTGTTAGGGAGTGACATAACACAAAAACTCATTACAATTAACCACTTGTCCCTTGGTGGCATCTGAAGCTAATCCAGCTCCCAGACAATTCATTTGGAATAACCTCACAAAGTGATCCCTAAGCAGCAGTAACTGGCTAATTCTCCTCTACTTATGGTTATGGTCATTATATTACAGACAACTTTAAATCAGGCTGTCATCAGTAGTTCTTGCTGTCACTGAGGCAATTCAGAAGGATGAGTTACCACACCCATGACCACTTGCAGCCCATCTGCAGACAGAAAGCTCCATCCAGGAGCACTGGGAAGGTGAGAAATCCTGAGCCATGTTCCACAGAGGTTTGAGAACGCAAACACAACTGCAATGGAAGCTGTAGAAATGTCAGGACTTTAATTCCCGGCGAAGGAGAACAGCTTCTTAATGAACTTTTAAGGAAAGTAGGTTTGCCATAAGGTCTTCAAGCAGTGTGGTCTGGCAGAGGAGCTCTGGCCGGGCACGGGGGCTTGAGTCATGGTGTTATATTCTCTGTGTTCTTAGAGCCTGGCTGTACAGCAAGGCACAGACACCCACCAGCTAACCAGCACCACAAACAAAGAGAGTTCACACACGTTTGTGTCTACCAGTAGGTTTCGTGTTGTTCTGGCCCGTGCCTTGATTCTCCACTTAGCAAACAGAGCTCGTACTTCACAGGAGTGTTTTGAAGCCGAAACTCACAAACAGCTGAAAGATGCCCTGTGATTAGTGAAAAGTAGAGTACAGAAGAGTTTCATGGGCATGTTAAAGTAAACTGGATCTTTCTTGGACCGCTGCCACTTTTTGCATCTGGGGAAATAACTTACAGTGGCAACTGCACAGCCAGATGTTGCAAATCTGTCATTTTAAGGGTGTGGGGGGGAGGGAGGGGACAAGGGGGAGAGTAGGGCTTGTGGGGGTTATGGCACAGTGTGGTGATACATAGAGATATTGGATCATGCTCTAAATATGTCAACTCAGGTACCAGAATGGTACATTCTCTCCAAGACAGCTCCGTCATCAGTCAAAAGTCATAGTAAAAACTATGTGATTGACTTAGCATCTCCAGCACAGAGATGAGGCAATTCTGCCATGGCATATGGTGTATCCTGACCTGATGAGCAGCTGTAGGGAAGTCAGAAGTGCAGGTATCTGCAGATATGCCATCTCGGATTACATCTGAGCAGTGGTGCCTGGCCAGAAATTCAATATCACATATTTGTTCTGAGGCTGCAGAGCTACAGAGGGTGAACAAGGAAAATATTAATTACAATAGATTCAGATTAAATTTGTCCATCACCCCCCCAAAAAAAAGAATCTTCAAAGACCAAATGCTTCTGTTTTCCCCAATATGTTCACCAGAGTTTTCTGCAACATGGCAGTTCGACTCACATTGCCCATATGGTGAGACATTTTTTTAAAATTCAACATGCAAAGCTATTCAAAATCGATCAGTAATTGTAAATAAAGAAATGCACTGTTCTGTCATCAGTATTTCTGCCAAGTACCACAATTCTTCCTGCTTCTTGACCTGCACTTACGGATGGGGTAGAAGCTCAGTGGCACAGAAAGAGCAAGAAAACTGTACAGATGACACTGAATAGGCATCATGTTTCCAGTATTCCTAATCTGGGAAACCAGAGACCTCAAAACACAGACTGTAAAACAGCAGAGGAGACCCCATCCTTGGTCAGTTATTGCCATAACTCTCAGAATAACCATCTTAGCATATTTAGTATGTCATAAATAGCAGCTACAAAAAAACCCCAAATGAAATATATAGACCAGCAGGACATTTTTTTTTCCTTGCTGAAGAAGAATCAAAAGTTCAAAGGCAGAGAGATCAGGTCTGAGGATTTCCCCAACTTTTCCCATAAACACGACCCTAATCATCATCCTTTCAGTGAGGCGGCACTCATCACTGCTGAGCTTGCCCCATCTCACACGGCCTGGTCCTTGGCTCAGACAGGCACTTTTTTCCCTGAGAGTAAACCATCTGAGCAAGGAAAAGATATAGCACACAAGTCAGTTGCAGCACAGATACCTGACTGTGAGATGGACGTTGCGTCTGCATGGAAATGCTTTTCTTCCTTCCTTCTGCAGAGTCAAGGCTCTCAGTTTTACACAGTCCTTGGGTGTTGCTTCTTGCTGGGACTACATGTTTTAGGGAGAGAAGACTCATTTTCAATAGTTTGTCTGAATTGCAAAAACACAAGATGGAAGGACATGAAAGAAAAAGCAACTGTAGATCGAGAATCGTACCCCAAGGGCACATGAAGAGCTGTACAAAGGACACAGCACAGCAACCAGGGCTCCTCACCAAGCTATGGCATACCTGAAAAGTCCACTCTCCCTCCTGCTGTAGACTCACGAGAAACTCTCCAGTTTACAAAATTATGTTTTTAAAGGCTGCATCAGTTTCCTGAGACAATTCAGCACAAGGTGTGGGTTAGTGGAGAGGGCCAGCAGAGAGCAGGGACAAGCCAGCAGGTTTGGGAACCTGAAAGAGCTGTATCTCTAAACACACAACCATTCCATTTGCTTAGGTGCACATTGCACATTGCATTTCTTCTAGTGGTTGAAGCAGTGCCCTGACATTCAGAGATGTTTCGCAGCAGCACTTGTCTGAGATAACTTGTTTCCACATGGTTGTTACAGAGCTGGCCAGAGAATTCAGCAGGTTAAAAATAACCATGCAAATAAAACCAACAGTATTTGGGTTAAATATAATCCAAACTGTTATCACTGCCAGGAAAATACTGCATAGAGTCACCCACAGGGGCAGCACCTGAGCCAAATCTCCCCTGGAGCTCCTAGTCAGTGTGATCTGAAGGTCTCATCATGAAAGGCACTTAACACTACCTTCCCCTCATATCATGTAAATTGAGAAGGCTTAATCCCCACAGAGTACATCTACAGTAAAAAAAAGATCCTTATTGCTGCACACAACCTGCACATAAATTTAGGCCAATACAATGACCTACATAACAGAACCCAATCTCAATGTGTTTTCTGGGTTTGGTTTGTTTTGGTTTTTTTTAATACCGTCAGTGCCATTTTCACTTATTTCAATGGGGAACAGAGCTGGAGCTGACCTTTTCAAATACATCACCTAGCTGATGCACAGCCCACTGAGCACAAAACCCACAGGTTGCCAAGATTCTGCATAAGCCCCCAAAATCACCTCATGCAGTGCATTAACCTAGTGCGGGAACAATTGGGCTTGGTAGGTTTATCCAAGTCTTCTCCCAGACAAAGTTTCAGCTCACTGGGCTGAACAGCCAGTTACTTATTGAGAGACACTGACATTCCTAATTTGGAAAACCCTGGAGCCAAAAAGCCTACGGCAGAGCCAAGCCCATATTCAACACGACGGTCACGTGAAGCTTGATTTGAACTCAGTGTGAACACCTTCCTTCATCCACAGGGATTTTGCAGCCTTTAAGTTTCTATTTTGCATTTCTCAACAGAGCAAAGCCCAGTTCTCCAAGCAAATCTTTGGTCAACATATTCAAGTTTCACACCAGTTTCTCATTAAAATATCACACTGAACTTCTAATTTGATGCGACTTCAATGCTCATGGTTATCTGAAACTGATCTAATGAACATCAAAAGTGGATCAAAGCTCCACCAGCAGAGTATTTAGAAAAGCAGGAGTAACTCTGCAGTTTTTGCTTAAGCACTGATTCAATTTTAGTTGTTAATAGCCTCTTTGCAAGGGCTTGCAGGTTTGATTGCCAGCATCCCACTTGGTTTTAGCTGAACTTAAGTGTGGCTCATTATTACATCCTTAAGTGGAGGTAATATCACACATGGTCACGAGTTCTGCAGCGGCCTCAGTAAAATTACAAATCATGATTTGACCTTCATGAATATTTCTACTTCTCTGTATTAAAACGGTAACATCACTTCAAGATCCTTTGTATAGTTTAATTACGTGTCTTCAGTCTGGCATAGATACTGAGTAAACGTATTTTTATTGATGGGCTAGAATTATCGCCACTATTTTATTTATATCATTTGAAGGAATAAGTGAACAGCAAATTCTTCCCCTGTAAGTGTAACAAGAGATTGCACTTGATGTTGCTCTGAAGGAAGGAAAAGGCTGCAGGAGCAGAGCCTGCATCACAGGCTTGTTGCTGCCATGGAAAACTGACTTGAATTAAAACAGTTAAGACATTCAAGAGGGAAACTGCCTGGAACAATTCTTAGCAAAATATTTCTTTTGATCAAAATATGCTGATTTTGTGGCAACATTTCACAGTGATATCTATTTCAGCAAAGTTTTCAAAAGGAAAATCTCTGAGGCCTGGGCTGGACTGTTCTGTCACTGGGAAGGAAAAAATATCATAAACCTGACTTCTTCCACAAAATTCCCTCCTGTGAAATGCTCAAGACCCATTGCCTCTGTCCTAATGAGGAAGAAAAACAAATACTTCAAAGCATTAAAAGTTGTTGCAAACACTGTCATTCTCTGGCTGGCAGCACACTGAAAGGCTGTTGCTGACTCTGCCTTGCTAGCTCCAGGCATTACAAAACTTGAGGTGTGCAAGTCAAGACCACACCATGATGTGAAGTCTGTATCTATAACGTAAACTTCTTCAAGACCTTTAGGATCAGACTGCACACAAGGGGAGTGGGATGGATACAACATTTTCTTTTATAAAATTTAAAATATTGTTATTCATTTCCTTTCTAAGAGCAGCCCAACACAAGCAAATCAAACAGGTATGGTACAAAGAGCTTAACAGTGAAACAGCCACAGAAGGTGACTATTGATGCAGGAAGATCAGCTGTGAGGAGGTAAAGATATATAAAAACCCCCAAAATGCACAATCTAGCAATATTGCATCTTTTAGTTCACTTTGTACCAGTACTTTATGCACTTTTTTTGGAAGTGTAAAGAGCTGAAATAAAGGACTTAAAGGAAGGTTTAACATTGGAGGAAATGTTTGCACCATAAAAAAAAAAAAAAGAAAGAAAGGTATTTCCCCCCCCCCCTTTAAGACTTACAGTGAAATTTCTCTTAACAAGGTCCTCAAGGGAGCTACCAAGGGAGGCTCTGCACCCACTTCTTACCTCCTCTCACTGCCTCACCGCTTTAATTTCTTATCATGCCCTTCTTGGCCTCTAGCACCTCACCAAGGAGCTCATCAATCCCCCGGCACTTTCCACTGACCTTTCCCATATCACTCCAGCTGTCTCTGGAGCTCAGTTCTCAGGCTTCACTGCTCCAGGTTTCCCGAGCTGCAGCATGAGCAGCCGTAGAGCATGATCTCATCTGCCATGTTTCATTGCAAAACAACAAGTATTAACACCAGAGATTATATCCATTACGTTTTTGAAAAATCATGCACCACAACTGTGGGGCACTCAGCAGCAATACGGCAAAACCAGCAAATACCAGAGATGGTGATGTACATCACCAGGGAACAGAGTCTCCGGATCCTTCTGCAGAAAAAAATCCAAGGAAATTTCAAAATGTTAATGGAAGTTGTTTGCCTCATACTGCATCCAGCAAACCTGGATTTTTTCAGGTTGGAGGCATGTTTCAGAGGCACACGCTCTGCTTCCCTGGCAAAACCACGTTGTTGACTGCAGGGAGAATAATCACAGGAACCCAACAGATCATAACTCCTCTGATAGGGCATGAAGTGGAGGTGGGAGGGAGAAGCAATTTTCTTAGCTAACCTTGTCCCAAGCCTTTAAGGGCTTAATAAGACCATAACCAACATCTTGAATTATATTCTGAAATAAACAGGTAGCCAGAACAGAGCACAAAGCTCAAGATTTATGGGCTAATAGTAGGTGACCTTCAAGAGAAAGGTTGCTGCAGGCTGTACTCACTGAAGTCCTTTGCAAGAGCAGCCCCAAGCCCTCAGTGCTAACCCTGAGGTGATGAAGGCGTGGAGCACATGCATCACTGGAAAGCCATCTCCGCTTCCAGAACAACCATAAATGAAAGAAATAGTGCCGTGAGGATTGAAACTAATGAAGTCTGGTTTCTTTTTTATTTGGTTCTTGTGGTTGATTGACTTCTGTGTCTAAGACAGCATAAGAGTCTGAAGGTTTTCTGGCAGCAGAGTGTTATGAGATTCCTTCCTGTGTGGATTCTCTGGTGCTAAATAACTTGTGAACACACACTGAAACCATGCCACTGAAACCATGCATCCAATAAATGCTCCATTAGTGTGACTCTTCCCTATACAGTTTCTTATTTTCCCCAACACTAGGGAAACTTAGTTACCTTTGAATTTAAAACTCTTATTTCACACAGGACTAAGAATGGATAACACTAAACCGTTATATGAAATAGCAGGGAGGCACATGCACAGATACAGACAGAATGCAGACAACCTTGATTTTCCTTCAAAGCTAAAATGACAGCTGGCTGTATGCAGCAGTTTTATTCTCAGTGGCAGTGAGGGGATTCAGTGCTGATGTTTTCTGAGGAAAGCAACGAGTTCATCTTTTGACCTCTACTAAGTGGTCAAGGGACATCCCCCATGACAGTCTGTGGAAATATCATGAGTCAAAGACAATGCATAAAGGTCTGTTTTGCTAATAAAGCCAGGGGGTTGGTTGCCCATACAGAACTGAAGGACCTGTCTCAGGCCAGTCCCTACAGACCCAGTAAGCAGATGCTGAACTCTCACTACTTCACATGGAGCAAGAACCCATCTCAGCAAACAGGTTCAGACAAGGATCATAAAGCAACTTCCCAACCCCTTTAAAACCACAAGCTCCCCTGCATTGGTGTGGGGAGGATGGGCACATAAGAAATGACAGGTCAGAGTAAAGAACTTGGGATTTTCAATTCTGTGACGGAATACGCTGCTAATTTCCAGTTCTACCAATTTGACAGATTTAACAAATACTCTTTACAAGAAGGAAAAAAAGATAAATAAGGTGAGATACAGAGTAGAACACCCTTTGCCAGACCAATTCTCTTGATATAACTGAGTAGGATAAATCAGAGGCAGCACCCAGCGCAGCAGTGCTGGTTTCCTGTGCTGAACCACAAACCAGTTACTAACAGATTTGATGCAGAACTGGAACATATTGCTTAGGCCCACTCTCCCTCCTCACCAAGTCAACTGCAGATATATTGGTCCCAAAGGCCACTACTTGAAATTTCCATCAACTTTTCTGAAAATATAAAAAGCTCAGTAACCAGTAACATCTTTTAATAAACTGTGAGCAAAAGCAGGGATTCAGCAACAAAAGTAACAGACATTGGTTGGGCAGGTGGCTGAGTTTTACTTAATCCTAAACCTGTACTATGAGGAAAGATGAAACACAGCCCATTCTGTGTTGCAATTAATCCCAAAGGTTAATTTTGTTGCAGGCATATTGTAAACAAAGGGGATATTTATTTCAGAGGCAAAGCCACAACAGAGGGAAGGCAAAGGGAAGGCACTTTGCACTGTGGATTAAGAGAAGGTTGCAAGACTGGCGAAGCCAGTGCTGACAGATTCCCTTATTAAAAAGTGTAGCTTTGTGGAAGGCCAGCCATTGACGGCTCTGATGCAGCCCAACTTCAGAAAACCAGGCACAATTGGCAGACTGTGCTGTGGCAGGGACAGTGAGGCTAAGGGGCACTTCTAATTTGTCAAAGTTGTATCTAATTCCACTGAACAAAGTTCGCAAAGAGAGATGAGCAGAATCCACAAATGATTGTTCATTCACCAAGGCCTGATGGAAAGATAGGCCAGCACACAGCTTGGGCTTTGTAGAGTAACCTGAGCTTCTCCAATCAACTTTGGATAATTCTGCCTTGTGGGCATAACAGTTTTCCTTGTTTCTTCTTTAATAGGATTATTCCTTACAATATTAAAAAGATAACATCAATGTCTTTCAGTGTCCCCATAAACTGTTTCTAGGTATATGAATGGATGCTTCAGGTGGTTTTGTTACTATTTCTGTTATAGATTTATGAAAAGCGAAGATCTAAGGGAAGAACATTTGTTCTGTGAATAAATTAAAATCTCGAACTTCCTTTTAAAAGAGAGATACTCAAAATTAACACATATAGAGCAAAAAAGAAGAAACTTATTATGCTGAGCATGACTGTGAACAAACCTCTGAATTCACTCCGTTGATGGGAAAACCTTGTCAAAACCAGGCAAAGAGCAATCCAGTATTTACAGTTGGAGAAGGCTTTTCATTTACAACAATGGATGTTGGATCAGGCCCTCAAGTACCCAGTTCTTACGCAAGAAAGATAATTAATGAACATTAAAAAAAATATTTCTCCAAATCAAAAGAGAAGCCATAATATACCCTGTCCTAACTTAATGGTATTTTCAGGAGACAAGAAGAAAGAAGGCAAACACCTCCTCCATTCCTTTCCTCTCCGAAGAAAAAGAGAATTTATTGTTTCAAAAAAGTATCATCCCTATTATACTATATTGTCATCTAGGAATGAGCTCATTTCTGTCCTCATACATTATTTTAAATGCAGCAGCCCCCACTGAGACTGTATGAAGGTAAGACTGAATAGAACATGAATATCTTAATGCAGCAAATTAGGCAACCAAAATCAGCATCCGCTTTGAATCAAAATCTGAATGAAATCAAATCAAAACTGAATGTTTGCAGCTCCACAACACTTTCATAAAATTAAGTGCTGGGGAGTTAAAGAACTTGCCTTTAAAGCTTCTCTCCGCAGTGTTTTCATTTTCTGAGGTACCTTATTTGGACAAGCTGATGCGCTGCTCTTCACTCCATTTCAAATCAAGCCACAGCAAGATGACCATTTAACATTGAATTTGTCTACACCTGGATCTCATACACAGTGCTCTAACACAGATCTGGTCATTGAGAATTACTGCTTACTGGAAGGCAGAACAAGTTTTGCCTGGAAATATGTTTCAGATCCCAATGCTAATTATGGGTTTTCAGCAGCCCCAGCAGACCCTGTACTCTCCCTACATCAAACAGACCACAGACTGGATTCCTGGGATGTTATCCCCACAAGGATGGCATAAAAACAGTCGCTTGATGTTACGATTTTGCTTGAAGGTGGTGCCCACATTTTTAAGTGTGGCTAGTAAATTCAGGTGCATCTCAGAATTTCATTGCATATCACCTAACCAATCTCATTTAAGGACCACCTGTTAAACAACCTACAGTTTGAAGTAGCCAAAGTTATCACAAATTTGTTTTTGAGAGACAGACAGACAGACAGACAGAAATAGACATATCTATCTAAAATACACATCTTTAACATTTTTTTAAATTTTAATTAGCTGCATTGACAATAAGCCACAGCTAAAGTAACAGAGATCATTCCATCTCAAAATCAGACGCCCTAAAAACCACTCAGCAATAATCTTTTTTATTAATCAGACCTCTAATAAAGGCTCCTCCTTCAGCCAGGTCTTTACACATACCCACAAAATCCTGGTGTGTGAGAGACAAGGACAACCCTGCTCTTTCCAGTGCCAAGAGAGAATGTATGTATCGTGGTGCTGGCTTGCTTTTTCTCCCCTCAAGTTCTAGGGTAAATGAGGATGCAAATCTGTTTGTATTTTGTTTACATTTAATAAATACATGAATTTTCAAGCCAGGCAGGACCATTTATCTCCTAGATAATCATTTGACCCTCTCTCTAATCTAGAGCAAAGAATCTACCTCAGGGATTTCTGCAGTTCAGAAAGTCTTCATTTAAGTATTCAATCTATCATGTATCTTGGGAAATACTTCCACTGATGATTTATGTTTATTACTAAACACGTGCATCTCTTCTTTAGCCTAAATTTGTCTATTTTACACATCCAATTAGTGGACCTTGCCATGATGTTTTCTCCTAAATCAATGACTTTTTTTTGGAAAACAAAACCAAAAAGTCTGAGAAGTTTTCTCATGAGTTGGTGTGTGTAAACTCCTAAATGCTCCCTTGATGTAGTTTAGACTTCTCATTCTGCCTGACACATTGCAAACCAATGAACAAGCTGCTGAATGGCTTTTTTGAGGAATAAATAAAAATATCTACGTTGCTTGATGAAAGGGTATGTGGTGAAAAAAATAAAAGGCAGAACCCAGAAGATTCAACACAGTGTCACAGCACATCACAACTGTGATGTCTTCACCCTCCCACCAAAACCATGACAGTACCTTTCACAGGTTTGACTAAAAAAATTCTTCTCTTAACTGTACATATAATCTAACCTTGTGCTCCACTCTTTGACACATCACTGCTTGTGTTCTTTGGACTGTCCACATGAGGTGGCACCTGGAAACACCGTGCAGAATTCTTTGTTATAATTCAGCACAATTCTGATTGAGCTGGAGGCACACGCAGGCTCACTCCAGCTGATCATCTACAGTTCAGAGGCAACTTCAGGCATAGCAAGAAGGGATTTGGACACAAAGTATCAACAAAGTAAGAAGAAATGAAGCAAAACATTGAAGATTGTGCCCTCTAACCGCAGCCTGGTCCAGATATTGCTGCTGTACCTGTGTTCTTGGGAACTGCTGGAGTATTGGGTTTCTCTCACAGGAGGCTGCCGATATCTCTTCACCATTTACAGAAGCAGACAGCAGGCAGATGCATCGGGTCACGCACAAAAATCCTTCTGGTAGAACCACACTTTGGAGGCCATGGAAAGAAGAAACATTTTTAGGTAGTGTCTTGCTCTGGCCAGTTTTCAGGAAAGCTTCTGCAGGCTGCTCAGAGTTTAGCAGCAAGGAGAGCTGGGTGCAGGCTATGGAGCATCCCCTTAAATAAAAGGGGAAATGCTGTGATAAGAAGCTGAGGTCTATTTAGACCACTTTGGGTGGATTTAAATATCAAGTTATACTTAAGAGCTTACCCACAACCTGTCCATGCATAAATAAGATGTAATTTCATTTGCTCTGAAGCTCTTTCCACAGCTCCCAAAATCTTGTCAGATAGTCTTTCATGTCCTGACCTGACACTTCCAGGCAAAAGCCAAGCCCTCTATGGGAAGGGCTGAATCCCACATCCACGCCACATTTTCTGGTGCAGAAAAGCTGTTAAGATACTGGTGAAAATGCTTTCATTTTTCTAACACCTCTATCATTAAATCCAATAACACCATAAGATCTGAATAACACTATACGATGGTTTTGTTGTCATTACTCACCCTGTCCTTATCCTCATTAGGCTGTATAATAAAGAAAATTGTCACATGCATTTTCTATTTATACACACGCTTTTGGCAAACTCATTTCCAGGTTTTCAACATAATTTTTTTCTGCAGCAGAACTAAGGTGTACTTCAGTTTTACTTTCTAATACTTAATTTCTAATATTAAGACAGGATGCTGTGTTATTCCACTTAGGTGGGGGAGTTAGAACTGGTGTTTGGTTTCTTTTTTTTAAGAATGCAAGTAACTTTATGATGCCTGTCTCTCCACAACTGTTATTCTTCACAAAAGCCACACGAAGTAAAATACTTTCTATATTTTCATTTCAAAATGACAACTCGCAAAAATTAATCTATTATTGCTGTCTGTTAAAAGCGGATTACTAATAAGAAAAATACTTCACATTTATATCTATTTCAGATACTTTTCAAGCATTTTACTAAAAGTACACTTTTCCTCCTACAAACAGTAATGCTTAAACGAAGACAAAAATAAACAAGTCTCAACAGCAGTAGGAACAAGTGAGGGGTTTGTTTCCACCACAGGAAGGGGGCTGCCTCTTCTGGTCCAAGAAATCTTTGCATCTGGGCAGAAACACCACTGAAGTCGGGATGTCTGCACCCAGGAAGAGGGAACAGGGCCAGCTGCCCACATGGCTGCCAAGCGAACGATGGCTTCGACCCCACGCAGAGTTACTGGAGCTCCTCACTCGCGGCTCAGAAGCAGCGGGGCTCACTCGTGTGGCACCTGGCCAGGACTTGGCCACATGTCTCAGCAAAATAACCCCCACAGTCCTTCACAGCAGCGCTGCTTCTGCCTTGGAGGGGTCTGCGAGCTCAGAAGTCTTTCCATTACCCAGCATGGATACACCCAGCGGGAAAATATCTCTTCAAGGCAAGGAAGATGCCTTCTACACGCTCCAAAAAGCACCAGGTACTTCCTCGGGCTCCTTAAAACCAATCAAGTATAAAAATGAATCAATCATATAAAAGCGGTCGAAAATGTTACTCTGAAAGACAAATCTCTGCTCTCTCTGACTGGACCCGTGCAGTCTCAGCCTGTACTTTAGCTCAAACACAGATATCCTCTTTCTTTTAAGCACCATCTGGTTTAAAAGGGGGAATGAGAGGTTCTGCCGCTTCTTGAAGACTCAGCAGCACTAGTCAAAAGGGTGGGTGATTCAGAGAGACGTTTATGGAAGTCGTTGGGACAATCATAATTTCATGGACGGGCTTGAAAAGCTCTTTTGGGCAGACATAAATAGCCCACTGAGTCCTTTCAAAGGATTTACACAAAGAACTTACAAGTTATGTAGCGTTGTTGTGAATTAGAGTCCATACTGCTTCTGCTGAAATTTCTTTATAAACAGAAGTTGTCCATTAATTTATTGGGCTTTTGTAATTGACTTGGGAAATACAGGCCATGAAGAGAGCTCTCAATGAGGAAGAAGTGACACATGGCAAGCATTGTAATTGTCACATGATGTGCAATATTTTCTTGATTTGAAGAGAATTCTGGCTTTATGAGGACTAGCCTTGCTTTTCCTTGCACCAAATAAAGCTATTTCAATGGAGAAATTTCTTTTTTATGATTCTCCACTACTTAATATGCATTAAACAGCAGCACTCCATGGTTTCTGATGAAAAGAGAAATCAGGTATCATCTTAATACTTCACAACCAATATTGCTGCCATTGGAAAAGAGCCCAAACCTTTCACCTTTACTCTCCCAAATAAACCTCACTTCGTATATTAGACATTAGGCAGAAGAGGGAGGAATAAAGTGTCCTCAGGGTCAATGGGATTACTCAGCAGAAAGAAGATTACTTGAAAAAAAATCCAACATCAATTCCTGCCTGACGGTGGAGTCAGTAACCAAAAGAACCAGCACAGTGGATTTCATCAGCTGAAAGAAAGGTGAACACCAAAGCCTGGTGATGACTCAGGAAGCAGATGTCTTTCTGCACAGTAGCTGAGAAGTGAGACCTAAAAATTCTTAGCTTTCACTTTAAATAAAATAAAGGGCTTTGGTCCCTCGATTGCAAAAAGAAACATGTAGCTTAAGAACGCCCATGACTGACTTTGCAGCCAGGATCGACGGCCAGGATGGACCACCAGGGAAGGTGTGGAGTCCACCGGGAGCCGCAGAAAGGTATGAATTCATTTTGGTGGTGCGTTAGCTCCGAAACCTATGTGCATTTAAATCTCACCCATGTCAACTCTCCTGGCTCCTTGAGCCCCACAAGGAAGGAAAGACATGAAGATTTGCACAAGCTGCTATTGCAGGCAGATTGTTACAGCACTGAGAGAGAGGAAAAATTTGAAGAAAAAAGCTGCCACCCTGGCTTTCAGCAAGTTAGTGCTTGCATGAAAATACGAAAGCCTTGATCTCAGGGTATCTGAACATTTTGCTAACACAAATAATAAATGAAAATACTATGTTGTAACCTGAAGTTTGGTTTGGGGTTTTTTTAAATATGTAACATGAAGATGAAGAATGAGACTTACATTTGACAGGATAAGTACATATATGAATTTACCATTTCATCACACATCTCTACTGTAACTATAAACACAGCAGCTGTGAACGTTTCCTACTGCCTTGCAGTATTTTACAGTAAATCAAAATAATCTGCAGGTTTCACTGCAATCTCAAGAAATTTTTCAATTGCCTCTCTTGCATTTCAACTGAGATCATTTAGCTGAAATTATGAAACATGCATTAGCGATTAATGCTTCCAAAATTCCACATTACTGTCAAATCACTAATACATTACCTTTCATAATCTAATTTGTTCACACAGTAAAGTACACAGAACATGCAGAGCTTAGCAAATCGCCTTCTCAAATGTCACAGGTTTTTTTTTAATTATTCCTTAAAGGGAAAAGAAACACCCTACAAGCCTTCTTTCTGCCTTTCATGCATCAGCTTCAGAACTCGACAAAGGACACAGCCCTTGTACACACTTTGCTACTGGTGAGACACTGAGCCTTTACCAAGACACAAAGCTCTTGCTGTGCCACGAGCATGTCCTGTGGTAAAAGATGAAAAAATCTTATTGGACAGAACTGACCCACCAGCTAGAAACGATGGACGAAAACTGCCATACATTTTTTTTTTATTTTATTTTTTGGTTTGGGTTGGGTTTTTTTTAAGGTAGTTGAAGTAACAACCAGATGCTTACTTTTCGCTTACACACTAGCCAGCATTTCCAGTTTAAACTGCGATATTTTAAAGCGTACCAAGGCTTGGGTTACTGAGCATCTGGGGACAAGAAGGGTTGGGGAAGCCAATAGGACTTTTAAAAAGCACAACACAAAAGCCTTACAGAGTATCTGGTAACTCTTGGAGCATTCGTACCTCTTTTCTTCCAAAGACGAACAAGTCATAAACACATTTATTTGAAAGTGCATGGCAGCACCACACAGTATAGAGAGAAAGTAGAGGTGAAATTCAGTAAAAGTTTATCCTTCAGCAGGATCAGGACTTCTTCTCTGAACCCTCTAAATCAGTTGATATTTCTTCACTGACTGGCCAATGAATAAAGTCAGGTTATAAAGCTGGCCCTGAAGAGGAAGGTGGGGAGGAAGGAGTGACTGACCTGTGACTTCAGACATCCTCCTCCTCCTCTCAGCTTTCCAGCTGCATGGGGGCAGGGGTGTCCTGGGTAACCCTTGGGAGCACAGAGGAGACACATCTGGTAGATGCATCAGATTTGTCGGGGTGAGTGATACAGAGAAATGAGAAAGGCATTGAAACCTGTGTAAGGGACATGAAGAATAGGCAGAAGACAGAAACATGGTCAGATGAAGAATGCACAAGAGGGAAAAGTATACACTTCAGTGAAGAATGGAACAGGGAGGAAAATGTTTTTCTTCTTACCCCACAAGTAACCCTGGAGGAGGAGAGAGAAAGCAGAGGGCCCGGCTATTCAGAAGTAGATTGATGTAACAAAATGTTGGCAAAAGATGATATGGAAGATGAAATGAGGGAGAGAGCTCGGGGACCAGAGGTTAACAGGGTCTCATGGCTAACACAAAGAAAATAGCACAGACAAAACATTTTCTCTTGTCCAGCACGGGTTTCAGCAGACTATTATGCTTCCCCAGATAAGATATAATCCACAGTTGTTCTACTCATTGTTAAAAAAAAAAAATTACAGGCGCGTTTGTGTAAAAGCTCTGACACCACTTAATGAAAGAGCAAACCCTCTGCTTGAAATGCTCCAAAAATCTCATGAATCTCAGCCTCTTCAAGATCTTTCCCCCTCCCATTTCCCTGCAGAACAGCCACATGAGCAGTGCCTCTTCTTTTCCTGGTCTCTGCAAGCTCAACCCTGTCAGTCTCTAACACACGGGGACCATCCTTCAGTTCCTGCTCAGATGATGGCAGTCATGGCATTTCAGCAGCCTCAGCTGTACTGGCTTTGGAGAATCGAGGAGGATGTGGCAATAGCTGGAAACATCCAACTGGCTGCCAAACAGGGCCAGCATACACCAGCGAGGGACTCCCTGTGCATGAGTACAGGTGACCTGTATTTTTTTCCAAAGCAGAGGTGAGTTCTTGACTTCACAACCCACTAGTTTTTAGAGACTCTTCTCACGTCTTGAATGCAAAAGCCTGAATAGATCTGAGTGGCATTTCTGAATTAAAATGTGAAAAACAATGTTTGAGACATGCTAAAGTATGCAGTGCAGTTCAATACAAAATCTTGTGCAGGAAGTTTGTCTTCGATATAAAATGTCATAACAAAACTAAAACCAAACAAAACCAGGCAACCAATCTCAAAAAACTTGGCTATGTTCCTGCCTCCACCACAGGCTCTTTTGACCCTGCCTTTCACAACCCACATGTAAAATGAGGTTTGACACTGCTCTATCGTTGCTGGGGCAGCATTTTGACACTTCAGTGCTATGATGCAATGGGCTTTGGTTGTTTTTTTTTACTGACCAGCAAAGTTAAATTTTCACGTGCCACATTTCACCCCAGTGTAAATGCCTCACCTCTGTTTCCAGCTCAGCCTGATAGAAGGGATGTCTGAGCTCAACCGGTCCCCCAGCCCCGGCACTCTGAAATATGCTTTCCCCCTGTGTATCATCCAGAGCTCTCTCACTAACAGGACTTATAGTTTGGTTGGTTAAAGCAGCAAATACAAATTAAATATAAAATGAAGTCCACAGCACCCCTCATCTTTGTGCCCATTCTCCCTCATTCTGTAATCAAATACCAGGAGTACAAATAACTCCATAAACAAGGAGAGGCAGACAGCAAAGGCTGTGGAAAGAGACTGGCCCCGGCTGATACAAATTAGCACACACTGAGCCAAATCTCTGGGCAGGACTGGGTCCTCAAGCCTTCCCTTAATGACTTCACTGAGGCTCCGACCTCAGCAGTACTGAGCACAAACAAAACCTGCACTAAAGAAGGTGAAATATTGTGCCAAGCTACATCACTGCAGGACAGAGAGGTACGTGACAGCAAGGGATAACACAAACCAGCCTGTGGGAAATAAGCAACTGTCAGCACTCACGAGTGAGTGTTAAAGTTATATACTTTTAAGTGTGTATTTACGCAATCTCAGATATCAGAGGTTGAAGCTAGTCACATCATGCTGGCTTCACAGTCACTGCACGAGGGAAAAAAAAGCAAAATGCTCTTTCCTGTGGACAGAAGGCAGCAGTGTAAAAACCCATGCAGCCTTTTATTAGCTGAATCATCCTTGCCGTAGCTGACCTAGGGTCTCTTGTACCTAATGTTTCCAGGGAGATAATTTTCACAGCATACCTCAGCTTCTTAGAATGCTCTCAGAGAGCAAAGTCAATCCTAGGTCACTCTTCCAGTGTAGTTTCCTTTGTACTAAATCCTACTTTCAAGAAAATTCTTGCCATGGTTCAATGGTATTTAACCTATCATATAATATCCAGGTTTACTGTGTTAGAAGAAGCAGAACAGTATTAAGCTTTTCCCACAAGCCTGTGATTGCATTTGACCCAGTAACCTGTATTAGATTAACATTTATTCTACAACTCCACAGCAAGCCTTGGACCTGGCTGAGCAGCAGTTTATAGAGGACACTAACCATTTTTACAAGTGGAGCAGGAAAAGGGAATTGAATCTGAGGGAGTAATTCCAAACAAGTATGTTGCTGCAGCGGTTAAATTGTTTATATGAGGAGTTGGGGAATTACATCTGACTGACCTCTCTTTTTATCTGCTTAAAAGACAAAGTGCAGGTCTCCATGGCAAGTGCTAACTCCTGCGGAATACAGCATAAAAATGCATCGTGGCAATAGAACCTCAATCCCCATCAAGGAGGGGGATCTTCAAAGGAATTTAAGCAAGTTAAAATCGCCAGGATTAAAAAGGTTTTCACATTAGCCTACAAACATGTTCCTAAGCATTCCTGCTAACAAACCAGGCACTCTCCTGCACTTGCCAAACAAGTTGGGGGACAGGAAGGAGGAGGTGGAGGTGGTGTTGCTTTTTATTTATTAATGTAGTTTTGCATTAACCTTAACCTCATGTGAGTTTAGCCAGAATAGGATTGTTATTATCAGCATTTAGAATAGAGGGGGCCAAATCTTACGCTCTATTGACCGACTAAATCCTCTGAGGACTTTAGTTCATACAGTTGAAACAGTTTCTAAATACTGCTGAAAACAGATAAGCTCTAAAATCAGTCAGGAAAATCACTAGAGAAGGCTACCAGGGTTAAGCTACAACAGGCAATACCCAGGTCTCTTCCATTTAAAAAATTACAGGGTCAAAAGCTAGGCAAGAGGACCATCATAATCAAATTTCATTTCATGTGATGTTTCCAACATATCTAAATTTATTCATCATCATCATCGCCATCATCTTATGTGCCTCTTCTCCCACCAGTATCATACAACTAGTAGATGAGTAAAGGATATGTTAACAAAAACCCCAAACAAACAACAAAAAAGGAACCACATTACAAAAGGAATTAAATTAATTTCTGATTCTCTCCCATTTCTCCAAGTCAAAAAGCCACTCTGTTTCCTGAAAAATGCAAGTATGCTGCCAGATAACAGTGATGCACCTGAGGTAATACAAACTCAATCTAGGATTTTCAAAGTTCAACATTTAGAAACAAGAAAAGGGAGAGAAGAGAAAAAGTTCACTGTCAGTATAATTTGGATTCATTCAGTCGCTCTAAGAGCCTCTTCTGAATGCAACAGGAGGAATTTATAAAATGAACTCCAATCATTAAAACTGCTGGAGAGACGGACAAGAACAGGCCACTCAAAGAAAGTGGGGTTTTCCCCCTCACACCCAAAGGACAAGTCTACAGTGTTTGCAGCAGATTCCAATTGTGTTGCTGCTTTGTGGAGAGCAGAAGTTGTGCTGAAGAAGATCCCATCAACAGAAGAATTCAGTGGGGAGCTTGTCTGGGGTCAAACCTGCTAGGATGGCACATAGAAAGGTACTGGCTTGGTGTAGTTTTGTAGCAACACAGACTGACACTCATTGGAGTGGATGATTGGTATTGGGTCTGGTGAGATGAAGTTAATTTTTCCCATAGCAGCCCTCAAATTGTGGGGTTTTGCAGTGGTAGCTAGAAGGGTGTTGATAACACATCAGAGTTTTGGCTACTGATGCGGTGCTCTCCGCAGCATCAGGGCTGTGTCTCCAGCATTCCTCACTACCACCAGCAGTCTGGGAGTGGACAAGACCTTGAGAGGCGGCACAGCCAGGGCAGCTGACCCAAACTGACCAAAGGGACATTCCATACCATACAGCACACTGAAACAGAAGGGGAGGGGGCATTCATTACTAGGACATTTGCCTTTCTGAGAAACCATTCCTTCCTGGGAAGGGGTTGGACATCACCTGCTGATAGAAAGAGGAGATAAACCTTCTGTTTTCCTTTGCTTCCACACATGGCCTCTGAGTTTGTTCTTCTGCACGGCCTTTATTTTGATCCACAAGGGTTTCTTTCTACCTTATTTTCTCCCTCCCCATCCTCTGAATGAGGAGGGCTTGGTGGGCACCCAGTCAATGTCAGCACACCACAATGGTCATAAGCTAAAAAAATTCCACTTAAAAGCAGGGGAAGGTATACATGCTGCAATCATGCACCAATCTTTTTTGTTCCTCCAACTCCGAGCCCAAGATTTCCAGGAAGGCCATAAATCCCAAATCACAAGGAATGCAAAAAGGATATAAATTGTGACCTGTTTATGAGACATTTACCTCTACTTGGTGAGGCTGTTTAGGCTCAGCAGCACAACCCAATTTGACCCCATTCTGTTTTGGGTCCAATTAAAGGCTGTTGAAATGCTCTCTTTTACACAAATAAATAGGTGCAATCCTGCAGCCCCCAGTGCTATGTGGTTATGTGGCACTAGAGGAACTATCCCTCCTCTGAGGATAGGTGGAACTTGGAGGTTAATCCTGTAAATCTGTAAGTCCTCACCCAAAAGAAATTGAGGATTTGGCCCGTGTTTTTCAAACCATTTTATTCAGAACAAGAGAAGAGGAAAGGTGGGGGAAGAGGGGATTGGGAAGAAAAGCAATGCCTAAGTGCACCTGGGAGATCCTTTAAAGACAGAAATGGAATAGGCCTAGGTCTGAGATGAGAGTGGAATCTGCCCTCCGGATGCCACCCACAAACAGGCTTGAGCACATTGATGAAACTGTTCAGCTGAAGCAATTCCTGTCAATACAATGAGCACTGGGTAGAAAGAGCAGTGTTTACAAATGCCCTACTTTGAAGCCTCTGTGCAAGGAAAAGAAAACAAAATATTTTTGAACAACAGAACCAGACAGTAAGCGTAAACTCTATGCAGTCCCTCTCTTTGCTTCAAAATAATCTCATCTTGCTCTTCCCCTTCCCCTGCCGGGCACCGAGCACAGTTCGACTTCCAGGAGCAGATGTGAATGGAGGGAGCTGGTTATAGCTGGTTGTGTGGGTTTTGCATCCTTATGCTTTGCCTCGGCACAGGATGCCTAATGGGTCACCTCTACCTTCAGCTGCTTTTCTTTTTTCACTGTGCGGGACACTGAGCAGCGATAGTTGCCTGGAACTTGTAGAAAAGCAACTTTCCCAAAAAAATAAATGTAAAAAAATTGCAAGAGGAAGATGACAACAGAGAAAAATCTCACCAAGAGGGAGCTCTCTTTTTTTCCACAGCATTTCCTGCTGTGCAAACACTGCTTAAATGGAAAAATGGGATTCTTCTCTCACTACCTGCATTCAAGGACTGATTCTGCCCCTTGTAAAGCTGATGCCAAACTTGCCATTACACCACTGGGCCCTGAATGATGGATGTATCATGGTGCTGATGGATGCAAATCACCATCCTGGAAATGAGTGGAAGAAATTGGTTCTGATTTAGCCTGTTCAGCATTAGTGGGAGTCGTAAAGCATCAGGAGAGTTCTCCTGTATACAGTGTGGGGGATTTAAAGTTCCTACTAGAGAAAATGTGCTCAGGTAGAGCCATTTAGCAGTAGTCAGTAGCATTAATTACATGTGTAAGACACAATATGGCATCAACGCAGCCTTTGGATTCTGTACCCCTCATTAACTGCTTCCCCATTAACCTTGACCGGAATCACATTCTGAGCCTAAGTAGTAAGATTTTTCTTTTTATTTGTGAGCATCCCCATTTCATCCTTGAAGCTTCTCAAATTCTTATTCATTGTAAATGGTCCTGCTTGTAATAAAGTGCTAGTAGAAGTATTTACTGTTTGCTGCTTAATTTTGTCCTCATGGAAGTCAATGGATGCCAGCTCCAAGAGTAGTTAATATACCTTTGAGCACATGCTGTGACCTTTCTCCAACTCATGCCTGACTTCATTTTCAGATCTCATTAAACAGGAGAAATTATCCTCTGAAAGAGCAAAACCAGAAATGTGCAGATTTGCCGCAGAGCTACAGAGGACAGCTTGATTTAAAATGCACCACGGTAAAGGGGAGGGAAAGCAGTGGGGGGAAGGCAAGATCCTTCTCATAGTCCCACTAACAGTCCTACGAAAATAAACCTGAGTGAAAAAGAAGAACCTTAGGGAGCCACTGTGTTGGAGCTCTTTTAGTTTTGTTCCTTGGACGTTTTCAGTGTTTGCTCTTGCTAATGCGAGCAATCTGAAAGAGGAGTTCAGCTGCCAGGATGCCAGGAATTTTATACTCGCGCTCTGGCTCAAACCCTGCACTGCTTGGAGATTCCTCTTGCATGGTTAGCACCGGAGGGCCTGAGTTCACATGCGGGCACTATACACTACCCATATAGCTCCCTTCTTCTCCTATTGTCTGCCCTGCAAGCAAACACCCAAGCAATCCTGTTTGTCTAAACCCAGCCAGGCAGCTCTCCAACATTTTCCCCATTCAGTGAGTACACGGTGGTAGCAAGATACTATTTATGCATTGTCTCCCTAAAGCCTTCTAGACCAAAATTATGGTTCAGTTGCTAAAAGTCGAATGCGCCTTGCCTGAGACACAACTATGGGCATTCCAGCACAAAGGAAAATGAAAGAAAAAGCTATTCCACAATACACCAGCCTGAGAGAGCCTACAGGAGGGCATCAAGAGCAATCAGAGATCCAGAACACTTGGTCTAGGGCAGGGGGGGAGAAGACTAAGGGGATGGGGGAGACAGTAAAAAAACTTGGAATACATAGGCCACAGTAGATAACAGGGAGAGGCAATGGCTGCCATGCAATACACCATAGCCTGCTATAAAGAAGAAAATTCTTTTCTATCTCCTCTGAGGAATAGGCAAGGAATCAATGGGTTAAGTTACAGGAAGGGAGATCCAGGCTCGTCCTTAGGAAAGCCCTTCTAGCAGTAAGAAGAGTTTTGCTTTGGCAAAGATAGCCTGAGGAAGGGTGTCAAATTTCTGTTATGGGAGGTTTTTAAGAACAGGTTTGCTGCATATCTGTCAAGGAGGGTTAGGTCTAGTTGATCCTGCCTTGGGGAAAGAGACCAGGCTAGATAACTTATTGTCCTTTCTAGCCCCATTTGCTAAGGTTCAATGATACATTTTGCTGTACTAATACCAGTGAGCTAGGTAGAATTAAGAACTAAAGCTTCAGTGTCTTTGTGGGCAGCCCTGTAAATTCTTAACAGGTAGAAAAATCTAGCAGCACAGGAGCAAGAAATTTACTCTACATATCCTGACCTGGAAGTCCAGATGAGCCTTGATTCTGCAGCAGGAAGGAGGCAAGCAGGTTGTGAACCATGCTGGGCTGTGACACTTCTCTCCAAGTTGAGGATTGAGGCCCCAGCACGTCCGCAGTAAGACAGTAGGAAAAATGGTGCTGGCCTCAGAAGATTTCCTTGGCAAAGACAAGAGTATTTGTCACTACGTGCAAATTCGACCAGAGCTGTAACAAAGGGCATAAGAATGAATTATAAAAGCTGGAGAGTTCAAACCTACCTGACAGCATTTACCAGTGTGTGGAAAGAAAAACTCTAGCAACTCTGACCAAACCCACAAACCAGCACAAGCTCCAAGGTGATGTGACCAAATTCAAGCTAAACACATCAGATGTATCCCCTGTAACAGTGAGTCAGTGTTCCTGCATATTTCCTGAATAAGAGGAGTGTGATGGTGCTTGGTTTTTTTGCCTTGGGGTTTTGGGTTTTTTACATCACTTTTGCTTTCTACCAAATAAGTGGAAAGTTTTGAAGTGTTTGTAAACTACTAGCACATGCAACTATAGGGGTCTGAACACTTCCAGCCTACTACTTTTGAAACTTGACTCATGGTTTTGCAAACAACAATGGCAAGGGAACAATATAGTAACTTTAGATTGCTCAGAAATACCCAGGTTTTGTATTTTTGAATGCAGACGTGAAATTTCATTTTGTTCCCTTTATAGGTCATTAGTTTTCACCTTCTATTTAAGTATGTCTCCTTGGTGTTGTAGTGATTTTCTCCTTTATGATTCAGTCTGTTTCCAGTTCTCCTACATTTCTTGCCTCTCCAGAGAATACCTACAAAATCATAGAATCATACAGTGATTTGGGGTAGAAGGGACCTTGAAGATCACCTAGTTTCACTCTGTGTGCCATGGGTAGGGACACCTTCCAACAGACCCACTTGCTCCAAGCCCCATTGAACCCAACCTTGAACACTTCCAGGAATGGGGCATCCATAGTGCTTCACCCAACTCACAGTAAATTTCTACCTAATAACTAATCTAAACCTGCCCTCCTTCAGCTTAAGGCCATTCCCCTTCATCTATGAATACTTGCCCTTCTAAAAAGTCTGTTAGTAGCTTAACTACTCTTCCGTATTACCTCTGAAATGTAGGACTCATGTTCAACCCTGGAGAACTGAAGGAGCTTTTGATTATATACAGCTAAATAAAGGCTGTCATATCTAACCTGTCTTGGCGGTTTTGTCAGACAAAAAGGGCCAAGTCTGGATCTTTTGGCCACTGCCTGCATTTGATAAACTTGTTCTTCTGTAACATCAGGACTTTATAGATGGAGAGTTTGGACCATCTCCGTTTTTACTCAAGAGGTGAGTTCAGGTATGTGCAGGTAACTATTGTGCTCTTAGAGTATTCTTGGTACTCTCGTGCCCTCTCCATTGCTGATAGGCAGGAGAACATCCATAAAGGAAAGGAAGGAAGGAAAAGCTAGCAGTGCCAGGAATGACATGTAAAAAGTAACCTGTGCTATGTCATCTCGAGAGGCAGAAAGGTGTCTACGTGGCCGTATTTCTGTGAAGCGACAGCTACATCCAGTGGTCGCTGAAGCTAATTGACACAGGGTCCTTGCTAAAATCTGAGGAGAAACAGAGCTGGGGGGAAGGGCCAAGGTGAGGGGTAGTTTGCTTTTCAATGCAACAACCACTGCTTCTCTTCTCAGGCCTGCCATGTCCCCATACAGTCCTGGTCTAACTACAGAAGACAAGCCTAACTACTATGAACTGTAACAATGATGTATTCTGTTTCTAATCGCTCTTGCAGGGGAAAATCAATTCTGATTTTAGTAGCCTTTCCGCATGCCTTAAAACAAGTTCTTTGCCTTTATTATATGTATCGGTTCAGAGAAAATTTGTTGTTGCTTATTGACAATCTATTGTTCCATTGGGAAGCTTTCTACAAACATTCAGCTCTGCTACCAAGACACTCTCAAAAGCAGCATTTCCAATGTCCACAATACCAAAAAGAAGAAAAAACAGAAAAGGCTCCTTTCAGCACATCAGGGGCAGAGCACACCTGTGCAGAGACCTCGAGGTCAGGGCAGGAGCCCTTATTTCACAGTTTTTCCAGGCATTGCATACATAGATGGTTCTTAGATCCAGCCTGCAGTGCCCATCAGAAAAGTACGGTGTGTTTTAAGACAGGAGTATTCACTTCTGCTTACCAATTCAAACAGACAGTGCAGGGCACAGGGATTACTTGTTTTGTCTGTTAGCTCCCATTTGGGAAATTCCCATGGCATTTAAATGAAGCGAAAGTCGTTTCTACAGAATTAGTTAATCAGCTTTATTCTTCTGCCAGAATTCTGGAGAATAGTTAAAAATTAAGGGAGTAGTCTTTGTCTAATCATTAGACTACTTTAATTTCAATTAATTAAAATGTAAGTTGTGTAGAGGCCTCATCCTTCTTTCACACTGCAAAACCCTCTCATAAGGAATGGAGCAAGTCTGATGGCTGCACGAAACACTGTCCACCATCCTTCCAGGCAAAGAAGAAAAAGACATATCTGGCATGTTTCTTGGGCACAGTTTTTTCTCCTACATGCTTCGATGCACCAAGAAAGGCAAGCAGGTAGTTAGGCTCAAGGCTGCAAGATAGTTAATTAACTCATTGAGTATCAAGCTCATTAGAGCTTTGCTGGAAATGCTAGGAAGCCCAGGAAGGTAGAAGGATAGAGAGAAGAAGAAAGAATGGAGAAGCACGGTGCTGTGAGAGAAATGATATGCATTAACTTGGTCTTGGGCATTAAATATAACTCACTGCATTAACAAGAAACCACTGGATGATTTTTAGGAGCTAAATACAAATTCTTAAAATGGATCGAAAGTATTTTGGGCTATTTTTGCTCAGTCTTTCCACAGAAGATCACTTTTCAAACATAAGGTATAAAAAGAAGATGTTATGCAAAGATGCTTCCTCTCCTCAGCTCAAGCAGCAGCTCTATGTGATTTTCTAATACCAAACACACAGGTGTAGCACACTGAAAACATTTTGCCCAAGACTGCAGCCTCCATATGCTCCAGCATTCCTCAACATACATTTCCCTCCCCCCTCCTGCCATCCCAAGGAAACCCAAACCAAACAAAAAAGAAATCAATGTTAAAGCAGCATCTGTCCTTGGGGTACCAATCCAAACAACACACAGCACAGTGAGAGAGGAAAGTGGTAAACTTCTTGAAGGTGACAAGCAGGCTGAGCCTTAGGAACTAGCTTTCATGCTCATAACTGATCACCAGAGCACGGGAATCAGCATTTATACATGGGGTCCAAACTTCACAGCTGCACTACTCTTCCCACCAACACAAACTGCTCTAAGGCAGGCACACAAAGCATCGTCTTTGCTACTCCATCCTCCCCTAGTGAGGCGAAGAACGTGGTCCCCATCCACCAGTTGCTATTATTACCCCTTTTTGTTCTTGGCCCCCCTCGTCCCCCTCAGAGACACTTACAAGCCTGACGAACAAAGCGAAGATGGCACTGGCTTCCTAGTCCCTGTGTGTCTCTACGTCTGCCTGCCTGGTGCTGTTAGGAATTGAAAAGGCTTCAAAAGTTTCAAAATACCCATGATACCATGGGTATCAAGCCAAAACATTTAAGGAATCTAAATAAACCTCTAAGGTTTCCAAAATCAGCTTTGTAGTTGTGCCAGCCACAGGCTGCCAGCAAAGCCAGTCTTCATCAAAATCAGAAGAGCTGGAATCAACATTTACTGTGGGGGGAGCAGAATTAAATCCAGTATTAACTGTTAATGTATCTGCCTTCAATAAACAATGTCAAAAGGATGCAGCTGAGTAGTTCTAGGAAAAAAAAAAGGGAAGTTGTTGTTTTGCCTATTATAGAGTACTCAAAAACACAATATGAAGATATTTTTTCAACAAGTGAACAAATTTCACAGTATCTGGAAAGCACAGGGACTTGGGAGCCAAGGTGGTGTAACTGGCGAGAGATGTGCTCACAGAACTTGGGAAGCTGCCTCAAAGTCACCTTTTAGGGCAGCAGGGGATAAGGAACAGAAATTAATCTTGGGGATTAACTCTACTTTGACTACTCAAATGGGACACCTNAAAAAAAAAAAAAAGGAGAGCATTGCTTTAGAAGACGTTAGAGGCCAGCACAGTATTGTTACCCTTGTATGGAGCAAGCAGACTACTAAAGTTGGCCAAATTATCTTGACAGACAAGAAAGCGTCTCTGCCATCCCAGAATACTCATGTCTCTCCTTCTGCATCCCTTCCTGGGAGAGGACAAAAGTCCCGATGTTACCTTGATCTGGACGCATTAATTTGAGAAAATAAGCAGGCTGTGGTTAGTTTGTTTTTTTAATATTTGATTTAGTCAGACATGTGGCTGCAAAAAAAAATGCAGTACTTAAAGGCCGAAAGTCTCTGCATTTATGTGGCGTCACACAGACTACAAAGGTCACTCAGCTGTCAAGATTTTGTCATTCCTGATTTTAGAGGACAGTCTCCCTAGGAACATACCGGTTTTCAGACAAGCAGAGGCAACGCTACTTCGTTCCTCTTAACAGAAGAGGCAATTTTGGGAGAAGCATGATATTTCATCAGGTAAAAACTTCCCTGAACAGGATTGATGGGGGAAAAAAAAGAAAATCTCGATTTGTAGGGTTGCCAGTTAACAGTATTCTTATCAGGAAGGAAGCTTTGAATACTTGGTGTTTTTCCTGATGCTTTAGATCACCAAAATGAGGTGGCTGTGTCACAACTTCACCTGCCATTTTAGAAGATGTGTTTCCAGCTGATAGCACCACAGGGACAAGTCCAAACACCGGAAGGAAATGTGTTCTGGAAGTATAACCCAGTATCCAAAAAGAACATAAACTACCTGTTCCTCTTGAATTTTTGAGCAGCTGAACTCTGGGTTTTGATTGTATGAGGCTGAGTAATACCAGCTACATTAGATTGAAAAATGCTGCAGTTTTAACATTTTCAGTTAGTCCCAAGAACAATTTTTTTTACAAAAAAACCCAGTATTATATCTGGGAGCATCTTTGAACCAAGCTATCTCATGGTGATTCCTAGCTTCCAGCATTAAAATGCAAAATTAATCGAAAATCAAAGTCCCCTTGAAAATTGCATAACAGCAAAAAGAAGGATGCCAAAAATAGTTTCCTATGAAAAGCACATTTTATTCTCCTAATTGAAACACAGTTGAGGTCCAAAGGTGGTGGGTTTGATTTTCGGGGTTTTTTGGTTGGTCGGTTGATTTTGACTGATCCAGTGAGCCCCCTGCTCTCTTACCAGGGCTTAATCACTCAGCTCAGGACTGTGCTACCTGCAGACACCTTAGGCCCACACCTCCCCTCGCAGTAGGACCCTGTGATAAGGATGACCCTCATCAGAAGGCAGGTCAGTCTTTCAACCATCCTCTTCCCCCTGCTGTCTCAACAGGATCCATTTTTCCCGGAGTAACAGCTTTCAAGATGAACAACTATTGAGCATTGCCAGAAACAGGGCAGTGCAGAATGGAGGCTGAGGCACCCACGTTTTGAAAGGTCTGATCCTTATCCAGAGGATGAAATCAAGACCTTCAGAAAATTCAAACACGGCACGAGAGAGCAACCTTCAAATGAGGATATCTGGCACTAAAGGCAGACATCTCTGTCCGTAACATTAAGAGCAATCACATTCTCTCATCGTAGCCGAGTTAAGTGGTTCATTCAGATTCAAGTTTCTGATGATTTTGGAGTATTTAAACTGAAGAATGAAGGTTACAGCACGCAGTCATGTCAGGACAAGAAAGCATGTCATTTCTTTCTTTCCTTGCTACTGCAGTAGCCAAGATTTTTTTTTTTTTTTTCCCAGAATGGACTCTAGCAAAAGAAAAGTAAATATGCAAATTAGTTTCATCCCTAGAGTTCCTTGACCTCTGCAAATATAAAGTGGATATGATCCCATCAATGCAAAGGTCACATATACCCCGTTCCTAAATCAGACTGCTGCAAAATCCCTCAACAATTGAAGAAGAACATTCATGGCCATCATAGCAAATAAGTTGTAATAATCATTTCCCAGACTACCACATCTTCCTCTTTACCTTTTCCTGATTCTTTTTTATTCCTCCAGTCTTACCCTAATCTCAATTTTTCCACTGTGAAAGACCACAATCTTAGCCTGCAGCTGGAAAAACCCTCCTTCTTAGTCAGCCATGCGTCCATATGACTAACCTTCTATCTTTCTGTTTTTCCAGTTTAAACTTCCATAGTTGAACAACATAGGAGATTTTAGGTCACATTTCTGCTCATGAAGGGAAAGAAAAAAACATCAACAAAAACACCATCATCTTTTATCAGAAAAAGTTCATAAACCTACGATAAACTTGCCAGCAGCTTGGAAAGGAATACATCCTACAGTGCCTCTCTGTGCAAATGTACACACAGTCTTGCCTATAAGACATGATAACAAAAGAGACAAGCAGCTTGCACTGAAGTAGCTGCATGGCTGATTTATGGTGATGTTCCCTCTTATTTTCTTATCAAAATAAAGGATAGATTCTAGACTTCGCCTGATGCTCCTTTTGAATGTGTTTTATCAATTGTATCAATGGCTCTACATTTTCCTGGTTTTCACAGAATCACAAAATCATCAAGGTTAGATGAGACCTTCAAGATCGCCAAGTTCAGCCATCAACCCAGCAACACCATAATCACCCCTAAACCGTATTCCCCAAGAGCCACATCCCGATGCCTCTCGAACACTTCCAGAGACAGTGACACCACCACCTCCCCAGGCAACTTGTTCCAAAGCCACTCTTTCAGTGAACATTTCTTTTCTAATATCTAATCTGACCCTCTCCTGGCACAACCTAAGGCCATTTCCTCTCATCCTTTCACTTGAGACACAGTGGAAGAGACCAATCTCCACCTCCCTATAGCCTCCTTCCAGGGAGTTGTAGAGAGTAGTGATGTCCCCCCTGAGCCTCCTTTTCTCCAGGCTAAATAGCCCCAGCTCACTCAGCTGCTCCTCTTAGGACTTGTTTTGCAGATCCTTCACCAGGTCCTTTGCTCTTCTCTGGACTTGCTCCAGCACCTCAATGTCCTTTTTGAAGCGGAAAGCCCAAAACTAAACACAGGACTAAAGGTGCAGCCTCACCAGTGCTGAGTACAGTAGGACAATCCCTGCTCTTAAACTGCTGAAATTAGTATTTTACCCCTCCAGGACTCAAAGAAAATTCAGCCCTTACAGATAAAAGCCTCGCCATTGGCTGCAGCACAGGCAGCTGGTTGCAAACATGCAAATCCTCTTTAGGCTTTTGTATCCTGCCTTGGGACCGAGTTGCCGACGTCCAGAGCTGGTATGAATGAGGGATTACCGCTTGTACCAGAGTCTGGAATAACTATATTCTTTGTGAAATTAGTACAAAATATGGAGCATGTAATATACACTTGCCATTGGTTTACATGCATTCTGCACCCTGAAGTAGCTTGTTTGTGTTTGCAGAGGCTTGGCTGTGTTTCTACAGACCTGGCTCAGCTGTCTGTCGCAATCGGACACCATCCTGCACTGCTAGTCCTGAGCTCTGGATTCCCCACGCCTGGTCCAGCTTCTTAACCCCACCAGTTCAGGCACCATCAGCTTGATCTCCCTGGAGCAAATGCTTATTGTTTAGGATCCTTATTTTGAGATGCTGCATCTACAGCCTACCTCTTATAAGCAAGAAGCATGCTGTCAAATCCCCAATAATATAAACATGTACTCCAGTGAACCACATCCCAATCAGATACCTCAGCTTAGGGTTTAACTCTTCATGAGTTAGCTGTAAAGAAATATCTTAGCAGTACACTTTTCTCGGAAAAAAAGCACTAGAGTCATGAACCTGAGCAAGAAACAGCAGATACTGACCTGTCCGCTCCAGTGTCTAGAATGCACACTGTGTTTTGGGCTGCACACATTGTCCTCCAAGTAACTTTCAACACCTCATTTCATTTTCTGAGTCAGACACGAGCCTCTGGCCAAGCATCTTGGCCTATCATGCCCACCAGACACCCTCCTAAGCAAGATGTAAAGTATAGATAACAATCAAATATGGCAAAATCCACTGGAGCTGGCATACTGAAGTAGGCAGTACAGATACGTATTAATTTATCACAGCTTGTAACAAAAAGTAGTAAAAATCCAGAGATTCAAGATGTGGCCTGTATGCTCCCCTTGTGCATGCAATTCTCATTAAAGTTAATGGGAGCTGTGTGCCCATCGTATGTGGAGTATAAACTCTAAACAGTGAAACGCACCATATGTTTCAAAACAGCATCAACAACTGATACTAGTTCTCGTTCTTCTGGGAAGTCATGCAGGGCAGTGATGGCTGGACACAGGGCCTGAACTCCTTTTTATACAGTGAGAACTCCTCCTCATGCAGGTGGCTTATATTTCCTGAAAAACCTCCAGGAGTTAGTTACAAGTTCAGAAAATGGAAAGGCGGAGAAACTTTTGATGTTTGACCTTCTTTCCCCCACGTTTTTGTCTCCCGCCAATCCTCCAACCTTTGTATCAAAACGCAGAAACTCAAAGCTATATTCACTCAAGTGAGAAAAATTAAAAAGTGACGAGCCATGTGAAGTATAAAGTGTGGAGTTCTACCTCTGCTACTGGCACGACTGTGCTGATAAAAGAGCTCAGATTTCAGAGCCAGCAGAAGCTCCAGTTCTAGGGGCATGCAAAGTGAGGAGTTTACAAGAGATAGTGATGAACCACCTTCTGGCAGTTTGGGAGGTTTTAAAGCCACTTAAGCTACAGCAGCAGCACTGAATCAAGGAAGCTGAGTCAGCATTAGCCACATGACTTACAGCCAGCATCTTGGGCAGAAAGCCTGCTGGGAAAAATTCTGCTGATTACTTCCAAAACCAGAAATTCAAAGTACAAGATGAATCTTTGGCCTTCAAAAAGGTCACTAGATATTTGCAACACACACAGCTCTGCCTGCCCCTCCCTGGGCTTTCTATTTCTTTATGGCATACAGACTCCCTACAGAATGCAAAATATTCCCATTGTGTTACAGCCTCTTGGACAACGTTTCCTGCAATGAATATGATCAAATGGTATCAACAAAGTGTGGAAGAAGCTGGAAAGATGTCAGGCACAATGGAGAAACTTAAAGCCCATTGCAGAGTTTGGGAAATAATTCCGTCAATTGCTACTTAGCAGAACACCAGGTATTAGGCAGCATTTGATTATTATTTTCATGTTTGTAGCTCATACTGCTCAGCACTCTGCTGAGTGGGTGAAAAATTACATGAGTGGTCAACAAGTAACTTCAAGTAAGTATGAAGCCTTCTCCTTCTTTCAAAATAATATTAAAGAAATGGTTTGATCAGGTCTCAGGCCTGCTTCCAACACTGATAAATAGCTTTTTCATCCTCAGCCTGTCAACCAGACACATTGATCTCAAACCAGCCTAGAAGGACAATTCATTGAAAAGTTAACACCTTTCAGAGCATGTAAAATAAATTTTCTCCTGTACAGAGAAGTGGGAAGAAACCAGTATTTTATCTCTGAGTACATGTAGCAAATTACTTTGATATTTTAAGTTTATTCTACAGAAAATATGGGAAACTTCATATTTCTGTGCTGCATACATAACATACAGTCTCCTGTACACATCTGAGTTTGGTACAAGCCTCATTTAAAAAGTCAACCTTTACTGCATTCCTACATTGTTGGTGCAGAATAACAGCACAGAAGTAGTCTGCAAAATCCTCTCCATTTTCCCTCCTTGTAGGCAACCAAGCACACATCCACACAAACCAGTGGCAACAATCCTAGGAGCCAGAGGAAGGGCGTCTGTTTAGTGCTTTACCCTGGAATTTATTACAATCAATTCCTTGTTTTTAGGAGGTAAAAGCAGGCGAGTTTTCTGCCCCTGTACCATCTCCTGTTCCCTCAACAAGGAGTTTTCCTGGCTCTACCCCACAGGCTGGGCTTGTAGTGATTTAGCTGGAAGTCAGGAATGAGCATGATGATCCTTTGTTGGATCAAATTTTCAATATCCAAGTAGAGTAGCCAGGCTGTAAATGTACCTTCTTTGCCTCAAGCAGGACCCTCTCAGATGCATCCAATGAACCAAAAGAATGGGCCACACCTCCTCCACGGCAGGAGCAGAGTGCTGAGTGGAGCAGGTGAAGTTCTGGGGCTCTAACACGGACAGAACCTATTTCAGCAGTGCCTACAGAAGTTCCCAGGGATGATTGGAAGCCTGTGCCATTATAGGCAGGCAGGTCAAACCCACAAATCAAGCTGATGATTTTTCATTTCATCTCAGCCTTACCATGCTCTGATTTGTTATGATCTATTTTTTTCTCCCTCAGCTGGAGCTACAATTGGAGACGTCAACCACAGTGATCACCCACCCACGAGGTGGGGGGCAGATGTTGTCTCTGGGGAATGGAACTGAGAAAAGTCCACTTACGTCTTGCAGGGAAATACGGTTTCATAAATTTAAAACAACATCTAAAAGGTAGAAGTGTGACCACACTTTTTCCATGTAAATAATGTCATACTCGTGAGGAGGGGGCCTTTGGTGATATTTCGTGAATAGGTTCATTATGTTGCACCTGACCCACAGACAGTTCAGTTGCCTTTTTGTTTCATTATTTTTCTTATTTATTTTTGTTTGATGTGTTGTATATAACCAAATGCTTTATGATGCCAAATCCTGCTAAGACGTTACACTTTGCAGAGGCATAATGTCAGTAAGGTTAATCAATCTGTATTTTCTGTACAGAAAGATCCTGCTGTGATATTTATGCTCCAAGGAAGAAAGAAGGACTCTATCCACAGACATTTTCAGAGCTCTATATCAGAATCTTCAGAATAACTTAAGGTTAGCTTTTAGTGTCATCATCATCTTTTTACAAATAGAAAAATAAGAATTGCATTAGCAGGAGTGGGCCTGACTCCAGATGGAGGCCCTGTGGAAGAATTTGCACACAGTCCAGGTTAGCTCAGATTCGTATTGGCCTCCAAGAAAAACATTCAGGAGAAACATTAAATCGTCTGAAGGGAAATATTAAGATATTCATGAATGGAAACTGATTATTAATTATTTTTCTCTCTCTTTCTCTAAATTTTATATTTTTAGTGTAAAATGTCATGTGAAGCCTGACATTGCTAAAAATGGCAGGAAGTGTTCCTTGCTCAATTAAATTACCACGAAGACCAGCTTAACATCTGCTTGGCAAACCCTTCATAAACGCATGGCATTAATATTTAATAAAAATATCTATAGCTTTGGTTGGTCCTGGAGACATTTCACACTTTGCTCACACATGGTGTTTCATGTAATTATTCTCTAAAGGCTGTCACTTTAGTCATTTAGCAAAATAAAAGCTCCAAGGATGATTAAATATAGCAAGCATGTTTTCTGGAACGTAGTCTTCCTCCAGGAGACCATTTCTACTGACTCTTGTGTTATAAGGGAAAAGTGCAGAAAGGAGAAAGTGGAAAAAATTAGAGGAAAGTAGAAGACCTCAATACTGTTGTCAGTACAGTTTGAATAAAGTCAGAGTTGGTATGTTCAAGTAACACTACAAAAAGCAGAGCTCATTCAGAGCAAAAAATGTGAAAGCAATTCCTTCGCACTGATTAGTCAAAGCATAACACCTACTTGCAGAGAGTTGCACCTAAAACCTTATCAAAAAATCTATTCTGTTTACTTGATTTAGTCCCACAATTATTCTCACAAAGCACAGCTGGTACAGCACCTCAAAGATACTTAAATCCTTTGTTTCCACCACCTGGAGTCTGCCAAACTTCCTAATCCTAGAGGCTACCCTATAGGAAGGTCAAGCTGGAGCTAGATACTCCAAGAAGGTGAGACATCAGTGGTGTTGCCTGCACATCCCAATCCCCGCTGGGACTGAGTGCAGAGACCAAAAGAGGCCACACTCAGCACTACCAAATAGACCTAAACCCTTCTACATCACACTCTGAAAAGTATCTTGGCCATTTCCATTCTTTTCCAGATACACTGATGGCAGTCTCATGAAAGAAGCATAAAATCTCACTTTGAATGAGACGGACATCTGTATTGTACTGAAAGTTGTTTGTATACAGAAAAATTTTAAAAATTTCTTGAGGGGAAAATCAAAAGCAAAGAAAACAATAAACACAGCCCTTCAAGCTTCTCTCCATCATCTTGGACATTTGGGGTGTTCACTAAAGATCCTACAGTAGGATCTAGTACTTCAAATAATCAGTTGAATGATTGTGTGTGCGTGTGTGTGTGTGTGTGTGTGTGTGTGTGTGAAGCACATGCAGCTATTAACACTTCTCAACTCTTGCTAGAAAGAGGGGGACAAGAAAGAAATTTCCCTAAACACTGGAAATGGAGGAGCTTCATCTTGAGTCAAGCCTTGGTTTCTTCCTCCCAAAGAAAAAGGGATTTTTCTTGTAAATAAGAAAGATTTTGTATCAGTTGGCTCATGGAAGTATAACTAACTAGAAGTGATGGGATGAAACTGCGTATGGGGCAGGGGAAGACGTGGCTATCTGGAAACATTTAGCAAAATGGCTAAATGTTAGCCATTAAGCTGTGGAATAGTCTCTCAAGGGAAACAGCTGAGCCCTATTGACTGAGTCTTTCTGAAACTGCCTAGACAAAGGATGGGGAAAAAAATCAGTATAGTACAGCCCTCCATGTGCAAAGAGCAGAAAAGATGGTTTTCGGTAAGCCTCTTCCACCACTAATTTTGATGGCCCCCTATTTTGCTGAGCTCTCTGTTGATGGCAAGTGAGTTCTGTTTGACAGTTTGTGGCTGGGGGAAGGGGGCACCCCATGAGCCCATGATGAAATGCTCTGGTAGCGTGGAAGACTTAAACTCTCTCCATCACATTGCCCAGATGGGTGTACAGACTGCAAAGCAGCAAATAGGTTTCACTGAACTTTCAAAGTGTTTGCTATGAATAAAGAGTCAAGAACTTGAGACAGAGTTCAAAGAACAATATGAAAGAATAATGTATTTAGACTGGTTTTGTCCCCTTAATTGTTTATTGGTAAGTATGGACTTCACTGCCCCATGAAAAAGGCTACGGGAGAATACAGAGCTCAAAACCATGTGAAAAGGTTTATCAGATGGGAGCTTACCCCAAGGATCTGTGTAATTATGAAAACATCGCCACAAAAACCCACCAAGCAATAACAGAAAACTTAGATAAGCTTTAAAGACATAAAAGTCATAGGCTACGTTCTTGACCCAAACAGATCAACACGGCTTTCTCCAGCCAGTGGAACCACTAGGATTTACCTCATTAAAGATCTGACCCCGGTCCTGGAGTTGGCTTTGGCAGTACAACAGCCTTTGTGATCTGAACGTAGGCAGAGCTGCCCTGAGCATAGTACTTAGTATCACAATTTGATTTTTTTTTTTTCAGAGAGATATCTGGTCAAAATAAAGTTGTGAATTCTGTGAAATCCAAATTAACTTTTTGTGGGATGGGCATGTCAAGATTTATGCTTGGTTCTTATATTCCTTCATAGTTACCTGCTAATGTCTGACACTGAATGCACAATTATGTGAACCTTTGAGTCTTCCACAGTATAATCATCCTTTTCTTAGTTATGATCACTTTGTGGCACTGAACTGTCCAATCTTTGGTTAGTATTTCATGTAGACTTGCAATGAAGGAAAGATGGTGACAGAGAAGAGTACTGAAAACGCTCCTTAAACCCATTGTCCTTCCTCAAAAGAAGTTAAAGCAAAAAAAAAATCTCTTTCTCATGAAAAGTAGTTATGATCACAGAGTTATAGGAATGATAGCACATTGGGGTACAGTAATTTTGTGCAAAATTTGTCCAGAGATCCCTTAATATGGAGACAACCTACAACAGTTACTGTTCATTAAAACAGCATTTTATAAACCTGAGAGCCTAGCTCAGGCTTATGGCTATTTTTCACTCGCCCTTTCTGTTTCCCCAACTGCATTTCCAAAGTTTTGCATATGGCTACATCAAAGCTAATCCTAAATAAAAAGTTAATATCCAAAGAGTCATTACATCCTATAACAGTGTGCTTGTAAAGTGCACGTAAATAAAAAGTGACCTTTTGTTTAAAGCTTATGATTTCAGCTCTGCAGCTTTAAGAATTTTTTTTTTAAAAAATCACAATCGAGTTGTGTTAAAGCAGAAGCTGATAGGAAAATGTTCACAGCCAGAGCTCCAACTTCTTATTTTTATGCTTTAAGTGACCACTTTTCCTTGAAAGTTGCTTTAAATTTGTTGTGTTCCACAAGAATGCTGTATGGAGCTAGTTTTCCAGAGATTCCAGTTTGAGCAAAGCAAATGGTGACAGATCTCCCAATTAAATGTTTTGCAAGTCAGCTTGTTCTTTCAATGTTTATCTAACCACACCAATCATTCAAACTTTGGTCTTACCTGTTTCAAACTCATCTAAATCACTCAAGATTCTTCTTAAGTGTTGTCTGGCACCAACTGACAAAATTACTGGACAGCTTTTCTCAGCTCTAGGGAGGGTAAAACCCACAGTATTTGCGTGTTAACTTTTCTTTGTATTTAGTCCATCTGAAAAATTTGAATTGGTCCTTCCCTACACCACTGTCAAAATACTGCATACCATTAGTAACTTCAACCATGTTCTCACTGTTGTCAGCTATTTAGCAGTCTAGGAAAACGATATGCAATATGCTCGGCTGGACAACTACCCCACAAATACGTTTCTTCTCCTCAGAGTTTTTCTGCCCTCATGAAAATAGCAATATTCTATTCAAGTTATCGTTTCCCCGCCTTCCCCCTCCTGTTGCTTTTCAGCTGTTTTTCAATGCATTCTCAGAGAGAGAAGCACACAGTATTCTTATTCAGGAAATTATTATTCTGCTCTTCCTGCTGGCAAGCAGAACAACAAATATCCCTTTCAAAAACTCAACCATCACACACTTGAGAACATGTTGCAGTAAAACTGCAGCAGAGCAGACAGACACTGCTGATGCTCTTGCTGTTTGTCCCACACCCCTCAAAGCAGAATTTGACACAGAGAAAAGAAAAGGTGCAAGCAGCGACACAAGATGTTTGGGGGTGACAGAGACCTGGGCGCTCAGGAAAGGGGCTGTATAAAAATGTGCTAACGTGTAATAGCAGAGCATGTTGAAATGGTGAAGACAGGACTGTCTGGGGCACCATGCTTCTGCTTCCTAATGGTTACGGATTCTGTCGAAATGCTAATGTTTGTGCTATAGGCCCTCTCAGCAACATTTTGCAGCCTGAAGAACCCTTTATTTCTAATTGCTTAATTAGTTAATGAGGCTGGGGAGAAGTCTGTCTTAGGGATCACTGGTTAAGGCTTTAAGACATGGAGACTGAAGAAATTATTGTCAGAGGAAGTAGCAAAGTTCCCACTTGTCAGCCAAACACGTAATGACAGCAAGCACAGGAGCTGCACCAGCATTTCTTGGTCCTGATGTCCAGTTCTGGGCCAGGCAGGGTGCAGGTACATAATCTGAGGCAAGTACTTGTGGCTTCTGAGAGAAGTCCCCCCTGCAGCTCAAAGCCATGGAGCAGTGACAGCACAGAGGCAGCCAGCACGTCTCAGTAGGCAGGTCTGATGAGCACGTTGACTCTTGGAGGTCATTAAGAGGGGAAATCTCCTCACAGGTGTTTAACCATTGTGTGGGACATACCTAAGATTCAAGCATGTTTTTAAGCATAAGAAATGTTACTTTGCATTGACAGAGAGAGACAAAAATTGGGTGAGAAACTTCAGATTAGTTAAGTGTAAAGTTTAGTTTTGCTTAATAACACAACTAACAGAAGAAACAAACATATAAATATTTTTTTAAAAACAAATAGGTATTTTCCATGTCTCTTCTTGACTTGGACCAGTTTTTCCCTTATGCCACTATAACAACATGACAGTTGTGCAAGGAAGGGTGGAAGGTAGAGACGAGGAGGTAACTCCGAAACACAAGATTAAGCTATCCAAGTGTGAGGCGTAGCTGAACAAATGGTTACTTACTTAGATATTTGTGTAGAGTCTGTTACAGGCTGAGCTGTTTATACCTGTTACGCTCCTAATTATCAACTGTTTACAAACTATTTACAAGTAGAACTTTAATGTAAAGCGCAGAACTAAACTCCAGTACAAGAACAAATGTGCTGTTCCAGGAGACCAGTCACTGGAGAGTTTAATATGTGAATCTGCAGTTTTTCTAAAGCAGCCAGCTTTAAGCCTGTACTTGACACACAAAAACACATGCAACTGCTTTGCTTTTGCTGCCATCAGCTAAAACCAACCAGTGTGTGCAGAACTTCCACACGTTGCTTGTATGAGCAGACACGCACAGGTAGATCTCTTAAGCAGAGACACAGATAGCTCACACGCTGAGCCATAGACAACACGAGAAGCAGGAGGTAAATAAACTCTGCCACTGTGAGGGCTGGGTAGGTAACAGTGACAGTCAGCCCAAAACTCCTGTGAAAACACAATGAAGCTTAGCTGGAAACGGACTCAAGAAACAGAAGAAATTACTGGGGAAGAAAAGAAGTGACTGGGGAAGAAAAGTCCTCACAGAGCAACTTGAAAAGCATGTCAGGATTCTCGCACGGCAGAAGTGCAACAAGACTCAATACTGGGATTTCATTCAATGTCTTGTTTTCCCAAAACAGAGCTGATTGGAGAATTAGGCTTTTGTCTATGCCAGAATACAAAACTATTGCAGTGAAGGTCAAAGAAGGAACTAGCAATTGCCTGTCACCTCTGTTTTGCTAAAGTCAGCTTACAGCATGCTGAAGTTTGTGTAAAAGTCTATTCCTTCTTTTGGAAGCCTCATCCTTATTTTGTTACCTAACTAAGCTCTAGAAGCCTCACTATGAGCATCTCTTCAAAGATTCAGGACAATCTGGCCTCAGCCCACCATTCTTCCACTCCAGCTAAGATGCATTTCACACAGAACCAAGAAAGCTTTAAACTTCTTGGGGAAAATTATGTTTCTGGAAATGATGTTAATATTAGGCTACTTTTCGTCTCTTACTCTCATTTCTTCTCTGAGAAGTCAGGAGAAACTCAAACTTATATCAGCTTTAATATCTTCATACCTCCAGCTGTGGCCCCTGGTATCTCTACTCCAAGTCCTAAATTTGCTTTCTGGTCCATGATGTCATTTCTTATGCTACCAGTTCTTCCCAGAAAGCTGCTTCCTTAATAAAGTGACTAAGGACAACACCTTTACAGTGCTGAAAAAAATCAGGAAATACGGGTGCCCAGTTTTGGTTTTTTCCTCTCCAGGTTTCCATAACCTTACAGGAAAAAACCTCCTTGCAGACTGTTAGTAGAGGAAACAGCTAAGCAGTAAAATGCAAGGTCATTATCACTTGTGGGGATGAGGAGGTGTAACGACTGCTAAATTGCAAACTATTTTCTTAACTGTTAGTAAGAGTTAGTAAGAGTAAGAAACAAAGATATTGCTGGAGTTTTCAACACTACCAGAAAAATCTCTCTATGGTATTTACCTTAAGGTTTGGGGCACTAAACTGAAATCAATTTTACCTGCAGGCTAACTGGAAGCAAGATCCACTAGCCTTATTCACACCAAAGTATATTTTGGTTACAGTCCCACTGAAATAATAGCCATTATCGAAAGGAGCTCTTACTCAAAATTAAAACTGGAAACAAATTCTACCCTGAAAGTGCATTTTCCGTATGTGCCTTTTTCTGTAGCTGCTTCATGCTCGTGTTTTTGTCTCCAGACCAAAATGCAATAATCAGAAAGATCAGCTGGCTTAGACACGATTTCCCTTCGGTTTTGATGTAACTTTGGCAAGTGCCCTCAGTCAGAGAAGAGGTATTTTTCTGCACTTTGGCTGCTGGACATAGGTCTCTTAGGATTTTAACTACAATAGTTGTGTTCAATATTAACAACTATGGTTTTAAACAAACAGAAAACCAAACCAAAATCAAAACAAGCCTTATTCTCTCCTCATATCTTACTTGTGATGAGTAAAATACATTTGATTTCCTATAACAGCAAAGTGCAGCACTTTAAGTACAACTCAGTAGAAACTGAATAAACCATTTAGCTGATTAAAGCCAGGTAGTTTATAATATGGAAACAGAAAATGCTGTTTACATTTTAACAACATCATTATACTTTCAATGGCATTTGTGTCTGGGAATTTTGATCAGCACAGGGAGCTCATTAGGTACTGTGAGTAGATGTAACTACAGAGGAAATGTTACAGAATTTAAGATAAAACATATTAAATTACTGCAATCCTTTTACAGTTTTCATTCGATTCTGAAAGAAGCATTTTGTCTTCCACAAAGCAAATCACATATCTCTTACAAAACATTTTTCAGAAGATTATTTCTCCAACAAACTGTCAGGTAGCACTGTATGAATAATTTCTTTTCAATTTGGCAGCTGAATTAAAGATAAGAAAAAAAGAAGAAACCGTTCCATTCGTATTGAACCAAATTTGAATGGGTTTAGGTTTTATCTTATTTTGCCAACAAAACCCAGACTTCAAAAAAAGCCCCCACCATTTCACTTGACGCAGACACTTCTATTAATAAAATTAAAGTCAGATATAAAGAAGATTGAGACTCATCATTTATTTTGTGGCCCAGAGAGAACATCTGGAGAGGAGGTAGAAAGTCTTCTTCCATGGAAATTGCAGTCCATACCTCACTTCTCCACCAACACAATATGGCAAAGCACCCACAGATAGAAATATTATTCTCGCTTTGCTCAAATGATACTATTTAATGACAATATTATAATATCAAAAGGTAAATATTGCCTGGAGCCTAGCCAAGAAGTAAGCTCTGCTACACACTACCTTCAATACACTCCCAAAAATCATTCCACGATGGAAAATGAAGTTACACAAACTAATACCAGAATATTGTAAAAAAAAAAAAAAATTTAAAAAAGCTTCCACTCTAGAGAAATTATATTCTGCAAGTTGCCTCTCTTCAATCTGATTAGGAAGTTTAAAAGGTTACAACAGACCACAGAGTATTTGCATCCTGGAATTGAGTCGGCCTTCAGAGTACAGAGTTGGAACGCCTTGCTGAAGCAGCCTGTTCTTCTTGCACCTAAGATATTGAAACTATAGGCTGACACATGGAATTGTATGTCTGTGAAGCATTTTCTGAGCTAGCGTAATTATATTTGAAGTTGTAGCATGATATAAACTGCTTTTAAGCCCCATAAAAAGCTTGTGGTGGTCTGCACAACAAATCTCTCTAGTGCTATAAGCCAGATATTAGTCAAGAAAAAATGTTTAGTTTTAACCTTTTCCATCAAACACTCAGAAATTTACCCAAAATCACTCACTTGTTTCCATATGCATTTTTAATGTTGTGGACACGTCACAAGTCATGGGAAAAAATTCGCGGCCACAAATTTCAGCTAGCTCTGGTAAAAGAGCTATTTCTCTAGGAACAAGGGCCCCAACACTGCTGAGAAAAAACACACCTAAATATAGCATGTGCAATAGTGAAATTTGCTCCTATTACTTCAGACTCCTGGGATCAAGACTCCAAGTTAGTCATAAATGCTGTGTGACATTAAGTTTTCCAAAGATACCAAAACTTTGCCCAGTAAACCATAAATTTATGAACACCAGAAAACCCCAGTAGGCAAAACTGAATCTTTAGGTTAGCAGAGGCAATTCCAGCGATATAATTTTATTAGCACCTTACTACTCCACAGCTCAGAAAGCAATGAGCATCTAAACTAAAGCAGTATCTCCACATCAGACAGGATTTGGTAAGGAACTATGTGAGCAATGCAAGAAAAAGAAACATAGATCACGCAAAGTTCAGTGCAATAAACTGAACAATTCCTATCTTTTTTGCAACTGTGTGGTACTGCTACCAGCAGGAGTGCAAAAGCCCACGATGCATTTCTGAAAAGGAAAGGTTTCTCTCCATCCCAGTCAGCCAAGCCAAGCTTCTACTTGCAAAGAGCCCCAGGGATTGCCTGTGTGAAACTTCCAACACCCTGCAACAGGTTGTTCTGCCTCATTTTCAGGAAAAACCTTCTCTGGGAAAACTCTGGTGGGAGCTCACAACCAGCAGCGTGGTTTTCACTGGCGTGGATGATCATGCTCTGAAGGAGCTGGACTACAGATGTGGGGAAAAGGGGATTCTCGCAGTGGAGATTGCCTGTCCAAGGTCCCACTCTCTTTCTGCCACTACTCCAAGGAAGCACCCCACTCCACAGCTTCCCAGGATCTACTCCATGTCTTTGAAATAGAGTCACCAAGTGAAGATACTGTCCAACCAGCAGTTAACAGCCAGCATGTTAGCTAATAGCCTGAGGGAATCCGAGATCGTTTTATGCTCTAAAACTCTGTTCATTAACTGTAGTAACAACCAATTTCAAGGTGATTATTGCCATTATAAGCTATGATCAAATTTTTAAATATGCTTCCATTTTTATCCAGTTTAAATCTGATGCAATAGAGCAAGGGGAGCAGCTGTGTTGAGAATTAGATTTTTCCCCAGATTAATATCTGATTTTCCATCAAAGAGAATACAGGACACATTCTGTTAGGTTTCTAATTGTTTCTACCATAAACCTCCACCACACTGAAATATGATCTCTAATAATTTTTAGTTTGAACTTCCTATACATAATCCATCCGACTAGATGGTCCTCAGCAAAAGCCGTTAAAGCAATTTGTTTCACTTACGTAGAGGAATAAATCAGCACTTAATTAGCTGTGGTTTATTATTAACAGCACTGGTGAGCTGACCATATGCCATGACTTCATCCTCTCGCACAGAAAAATGAGAATATACTGATTGTTTTTATTATGTCTTTCGACACTCAGCCAGGGTTGCAACGAAATGAAGATGGAGAGTTTTGCAATGTTACTCAATGATAAATAATAATATCCTACAACTATTTACCCCAGCTTTTAGGATTCACCTTTATATGCTCTTTTACTGGAAGCACTTACTAACATCTCTTCCAGCAGAAGAAGATATAAATATACCTTAGATTGTTTCCAGGAGATATACATAGCATAGTACATTTCTTTGTGGACCTTCGAATATACTGGCTTCGAAACATGGCATATGTTCAACTCCAGAACACTTGAGAAACAGTATGCATTTAATGTAAAGACCAGAAAGACACACCTTCCTAAGTTTTTAGACTTAATTGAGTCCATCCTGCAAATCCTTATGAAGTCAGTACAGTACCAAATAACACAGGGTTTGATCCTCTGCCAGGACAGCCTTAAACTCTTTAGTAGACACAGCGGCAAAATAAAACTTTCTTGAAAACATTACAGATTGATGAACTGCTTTGGAACAAGTTCAGCTGCACAGACTTTCTCCACTCTGGATAGACCCAAAATGAACCTCTTTGAGATGCAGACCTATGAACCATGGTGGTAGACATGGGCACAACCCCAATTCAGCAAATAGCAGGTGGTTTATATTTGTCAAAACTGGAGCAGAGAGCCTTCAAATTCAAAGGTGGCTGTGAAGTTGTTACCTCTTCGGATAAGGAAAAGATTGTCCTGGATCTGACATGTTTCTGGGGAGAGGTGGGGTTTGTCACCACGAGCCAGTGGGTCTATTCTTAAACATCTTCAGCCAAAGATCTGTCTGGATGGCCACACTCAGAGAGCTGCGGTCGATGACTCGATGTCCAGGTGAACAACGGTGACGGAAGGCGTTCCTCCGTGGTTGGTATTGTCAGTGACATGGAACCTCAGCACGTTTGCCGACGACACCACGCTGTGGGGAGCGGTCACACGCTGGAGGGAAGGGATGGCATCCCGAAGGACCTGGACAGGCTTAAGAGTCAGCCTGTGCAAACCTCAAGAAGGCCAAGTATGAGGTCCCACACCTGGGCCAGAGCAGTCCCAAGCACAAAAAGAGGCTGAGCATAGAATGGCTTGAGAGCAGCCCTGAGGAGAAGGAATTGGGAGTGTCGGTGAACAAGAAGCAACATGAGCTGGCCATGTGTGCCCACAGCCCAGAGAACCATCTTCATCCTGGGCTGCATCCAAAGCAGTGTGGGCAGCAGGTGAATGAGAGGATTCCCTCTGCTACGCTCTGGTGAGACCTCACCTGCAGTGCCGTGTTCAGATTTGTGGTTCCAACCTAAGAAGAATGTGGGCCTGCTGAGGCAAGTCCAGAGCAGGCCACCAAGATGATTAGAGGCATGGAGCAGTTCTCTTATTGAGAGAGATCGAGAGAGTTGGGGCTCTTCAGCCTGGAGAAGAGAAGTCTCTGGGGAGAGCTTATAGCAGCCGTTCCATTACTTAAAGGGCTAAAAGAGAGCTGGAGAAAGACTTTTTACAAGGGCACAAGGATTGACAAGACAAGGTGGAATGGCTTTATACTGAAAGAGGGCAGGTTCACCTTAGGTAGAAATTCTTCCCTGTGGGGGTGGTGAGGCCCTGGAACGGGTTGTCCAGAGGAACTGTGGAAGCCCCATCCCTGGAAGTGTTCGAGGCCGGGCTGGATGGTGCTCTGCAAAACTGGTCTAGTGGAAGGTTCCCTGCCCATGGCAGCGGGATTGGAACGAGATTATACTTAGGGTTCCTTCCAACTCAAACCATTCCTTGATTCAAAGCCACATGCAGACTTCAAGTGGAAATCTTGGACATGCTGAGGAGATGCACTATGCCCATCAACCAAAAGGCTCAAGGAAATTAGCATACACTAACTCCATTGCAAGAGCCAAAACCAGTAGGAATGGGAACCCTGGTCTTTTTCACTAACACCCTCAGGCTTCCCATCCCACAGCACAGCAGGCTGTGCTGGCAGAAGCTACGACATCGCTGCTAGATCATTCCCTCTTGTGTCACCCAACAGTTTCTTAATCTCCCTTACCTGATGTGTGTTTCATGACTAGATCTCCCCCACATTTGGAACTGCGCTGAGACCATCTGCTCTTTTCTCACAAATGGAGGGTAAAGACTCTGGTCAGCCTGACTCAGCGCCCAAAGGAGTTACTCTCCTTGTTAATACAGGTGCGTGGGGGGAGAGAAAGTAGGCCAAAAATTAGGACTGTTTTTACAGCTAAGGCTCCTCCAGAGAGCTGTTGATTTCTCCCTTTCTCCTCCCCCTTGAAACACCAGACACTTGCTCACTCTCATCTGACAGCCTCCTCAGAGGAGGTACCACTGAACTTTCTTGGTTGTTTCCAGATCTGAAGTGACCATGTTCTGTCTCCAGACAGGATTATATGAATGAAAAAATTCTCTAGGAGGAGTGAATGTACCAAATTTCCTCTTACTTTCCCAGGACTCTTAAACTCTCAGCATGCAGTGCTGTACTTTTAATGTACCTGTGGTCACAGGCTGGCTTTACGTACAGAGCACTGCAAAGGTGAGTGGCAAAGGGCTTTCCAGGAACATAATGGAGACGAGAGATGAACAGGGATTTACAAGTACAGACAGTAGCTGGTCATATGCTCCATCACATTTTTTTCCCCATTACTTCATTGTCATGCTCAGATCAGGGATATCTTAGTTCTCCTCATCCTTGGTAAAATAAAATTCAAATCAGTCCATGCAGCCAAGAAGCCTTGAACCAGACCTATTAAATCAGCATCGTAATCAGGATGTACATGAACAGTCCCATGCATTGACACCCTTAATCTGTGTTACCTTCAGCCTGTTTGCTGTCACAAGTCATTCATTTGAGGCCTCTATGGAGATTGAAGAACCATTTGCAGCTTGCTTAATAGACTCTGGAAAAACTCTCTGCTGCCTCAGCAACTCTAGTCTTGTGGCAAGGGGAGGAAGAGGTTACAGATCACAGAAAGTTAGTCTTGTCTCTAGTCATGGCTTTATTTTCAGCAAGGGAGGGAAGAAGCCACACAAACTCATGGCCTGAGTAGCTACAGGTCTGAACTTGGAAGAAACTGAGAACCCATTAATCCTTTCAGTCTGCTGGAATGATTTGACTTGAAAGAAGGCCACAATCCAACACTTGTAAAATGTAATTTGAACAGTGCTGTTGCTCCATGGACCTCAAAGGGCAAAGCGAATGGAAACGACACACAACACACCAAGGCATGGTCCCCACAGGAAGCACCGCAAACATGGTGAGACTGAACAATAAAATGAAGTTGCACCAGCACGTGGCTGCACTCAAGTCACTGGAACTCCAGGAAAAGCATCCAGTTCCCTGGTCCTGCAAAGCACTTGAGCACACGTGCAACTTGAAACTGAAAGCTACAGCACTGGTATATGTGAGATAACATCACTTTAAATTGAATGCTGCTTGTAGGAGAATATCCTCATTTTTCTAAGCAGTCTGGATGGAGGCCTTAGATGTCTGGCCCTTCATACCTGTTCTAATTACATTTCCCCTCAGTATAGGAATTATGAACCAGAGTCTGGATTTGTTCAAGAAAGGGGGAAAGGATCTATATTTGGCACAAAGCCTCATCAGCCAGCGTCAGGTTCATGTTTTTGGGTTTTTTAATATCAGCTGAATGGAAAGGAAAGGGTTGTTCCTTCCAAAAACTGTTGAATACACGTTACTGTTAAATACTTGCTGATCTTGTAATCATCACATTCATCAGTTGCTGGATGTCATCTCATACTTTCCATGGCTTTTGGCACCTCTGTGTGGTACTACCGATTAATGGCAGCAGCATGTTGATCTTTAGCTGCCAAGTGCTGCTGGCCAGCACCCTAAATTTTCGGTGGTTCTTCACCCTGGCAGAAAGAACTGTTTCCAGTGTAACCAGGTCGTCCATGAGCAAGGAAAAATGAGACACAGGGATTGTTAACACATCCGTCTATAGGAGTGATATATCAGCAGTGAAAAAGTGCCTGTGCCAGTTCCTCAGCTGGTGCAAATCACTGGATCATCAGAGAAGCCCACAAAGGCGATGTGATTCATGGCAGCCCAGGACCTGGTCTTAATTTCCCTCAGCCCTGCTTCCATGATTTACACTTGTGCTGATCAATTGGCACAGAGTGTCAAATGCTATCAAGCTGATTGATACTGTAAACAAGGGCTTAATGTGCACATAATACAAAGACAGTAAGGAATCAGGCCCTGTGTGTTCATTAACAGCCCTGTTTCCCATGGGATACAGTGCTCCTGTGTGGAATACACTTCTTGTGAGGTGATACACTGCTCCTCACTTCCAAGTAATGGAAACAGCTCTGTGTCAACTCTGCTCCTGCTGACAGCCCCAAGGGATTTTGAGCTTGTTGCTCCTCCTCTTAGCCCACAAACTTCCTCCTTACACCCCTGCCCACAAAACGATATTTTACAAGGGTATCTTCCAAATCTCCCTGTAAATGCAGCAGACTAAATCTCGTCCCCAGTTAAGCCTTTGCCAGGGTCTGTAACCAGATTTCACCTGCCTCTCTACAGAGAGCACACAGGTGTGAAGATGGTCTGTGGCATATCCTAGCAAAGCCCTGTGGTTTGTGAGAGCATCTGCCAGTCCAAAGCAAAACCACATCTGGTTTTAAAAGTGCCTTACCTGGTGCAATTCAGCATACTGACTGTGAAGTCAATGAAGATGAAGACATTTACTCCAAATGTTTATCTGGTCCTTGGCAATCATGTATCCACTGACTCCTCTCCCGTTTCCTAGTTATGTTCTGATCAACTTACTGGGGGCTTTTTTCCTCGTACAGTAAAGCTTGCTGAAAGTGCCTCTGCTTCAGGGACTCTTTTGAAATGTCTTAGCTTCCAAGGGTAATGAACTCTTTTATAATAAACGCCTAGCTATAATATGAACAATACTTGGCTTCCAGGAACTGCCTTATAATTACACGGCTCAGTACTGCATGTCAGAGGTTTGCTTCATCTTTAATATTTTATGAAGAAATTCAGATTCTGACAGTCAAAGTATTTAACCCAGAGGACCTAGAACCCTGACTATTATTTTGCAAAGTAGCCATCCAGCTACACTTTTGTGCACCACCATTATCCCTGGTGCATACTCACACTCTTTGATACTCTCTAAGTAGACACAACCACATGCTGTCCAGATGGAAACCTGGCTGCATCATTACATTATATTGAAATAACCCAATACCACCTGTTTCTGCTGGGGTTTCTGCCAACATTTTCCCATAAAACATTTATTTTGCTAATATTATGGTTGGTCACCTCAGAAGGACACTTGAAGTTAAAGATTTACCATGTGTGCTGCCATGAGGAAAACCCTTTAAAAAAAAGAAAGCAACAAAGCTCAAGAATAGCTAATGCCTATTGTTTAAAAGGTGGATGTTCACCTAAGCACTAGGCATTAACACTCTGCAGGGATACAAAACCAAACACGGGTTTCTGGCAGTGTACATCAAGTGAATTATCTTAACTGTCTTGGTACTCACCTCTCATACAATTAAAAAAAACTTTCACGCATGGAGTGGGGCTAATATAAAATAACACTAATGAAAACTCATTGGGGTTTTGTTGTTGTTTTTTTATTAATCTGGATCTGTCATGTCATAAAACCTCCAGTCTCCCTTCTCTCCCCCTCTGCAGATAAAACAGCTTATGCTCAGGGAGTCTGCATAAATGAGAAAAGCCTTACAACTCTCAGCCTACTTGAGATGTTTGAAGTATTTATTAGTTACCTTCTACAGCAGCAATAGGATTTTTTATATAGAATTTATATTTTTAGAGACATTTTCCTAAAAAAACCCCAACTTATCAAAAACATTTGATAAATATTTTCCTAGTATGTTGTCACCTTGTACTCTTCCGTGTTGATCTCTGTTTGTACAAAAGTCTAAACGGCAGCTGGACTTCACACAAATACTTTTTTCTCACATATAAATATTTTACTTAAAGAACAGCAAAGGTTATTAACAATCCACTACTGCCAGTATATTTTCTGGGTATCAATTCTTACTATTCCATTTTAAAAGCTGCTGTTCTCCTGAGGGAGAGGTAACAATGCCATGTAAAGTGACCAACAGAGCCCCACAAAGACCCAGCAGTGTTTCTTGAAACACCGTAGATCAAGCACACATGAATTATTTGGCAAATATAGGCACATCAGTAGGAAAAAAGGATAGGATCCAAAAACAAAACCCAGAAACAGAAAAAATGTTTGCAAACTAAGGAGGTAATCCCCAACTACAAATGAGAATGTCTTCAGCTCTTAGAAAACTATCTTACAAGGGGGGGAAAACAGTTGAAAAAAAAAAAGCAATATTTTTTTCTGTATATTTTGTTCAAACATATTAAAGATAGCTCCAATTCTATTAACCTACAAAATTAACCAATAAAAATCCACCAGAAAAAATTAACATCAATTATTAAAAAAAAGAAGAAAAGCGTGTATAAAACAGCTTCAAGTTCACTTGCTTGGAATTGTTCTAAATATAGCCCTAGCCATTTTTATTGTGTCACCGAATACTTTTATAGCTTGTAAAAGAACAGTATGAGAATTGAAAGGAAAGAGAAAGGGACCAGTCATAAGTTTAGCCCTGTTTTGTTCCTTTCTCCTTTTCATCTTCATTCCATTCCCAATAGAATCACCCATTTATAACCAAATCCCTGGCTGTTGGCATGAAAGTAATTTAAATTTTTGCCTATTTTTAAAAAGCCAACTTATAACCTGAAATCGTTATAGTAATTGATTAAATATCCCAAGCAAAGCAAAGTATCTATTTGACAGGTTCTATTCATGGTCACATCCCTTCCCTGCAGACAGGTAGTTAGATAATTAAGCAATCCATTTCACTGCATATATGCTATACACAAAAGCAACTGACACACAATGAATCTTGCTAAGCTTTTGTTCAACATATGAAATACTGGATAATCACCCTTTTTTATGAAAGCACTTGACCTTTAAATTGATATCCCCCCCCCACAAAAGATGGTAATCACTACTCAAAGAGATATTGAATGCTCTGCAGCTAATCCAGAAGATCATTGTCCATTAGTCATTATTAGATTTTTTGAATCTAAAGGTGAGTATTTGATTATAACAAAGAGAAAAAGAAAATACTATTTAGGTTGCTGTGAATGCCTATACTTTCCTCTTTGTAAATCACAGTGACAATCAGAGTTATAGACTACCTGCAACATGAATATCATTTATGCATTTGATCCCTACTCAGAGAGCAGCTTTATAAGTTTTGAATGACAGAAAGTGAGATTATCAGTGACAGTGATTTTAAATATGACATATGTTGCATGTATCACAAGTTTTTTTCTTTAGCAGCTGATGAGTATTATATTCTTTTGTATAATACATTGGAAATATATTTCTGTCCCTCAGATTAGGAAAAGTGAATCAAAAATGTTTAAATGCAATGGAGAAACTGCACAGCCTTCTGAAAAAAAAAAAAAAAAAGGACACTAAAAAGTAGTCTTTCCTTTTATCACATTTTGATGTTTCCCTGTTCGCTTTTTACATGGCATCACTAACAGTATGCTGCATCCCAGAAATTATATTTCAACTAGAAGGATAACTGTATGGTACAACACTGGCTGGATGACCCCGCTCAGAAGTGGCTATTGGGTCATACTCTGCCCAGAGTCCAGCACGTGCGGGTTCACGTCCTCATCAGTGACCAGGAGGAGAGGATGGAGAACACTCAGCAAGTTTGCAATGACACCAGGCTGCGGTATCTATTGATACACCCCCTGCTTAGGGATGCCATTCAGAGGGACACAGACAGGCCAGAGGAAAGGGCACATAGGGACTTTGTGAAATTCGGCGAGAACAAAAACAAAGTCCTCCCCCAGGAAAGAAGCCCCAGGACACAGTACAGGCTTGCAGCAGGCTGGGTCTGTAGAGAAGGTGGCCAGTACACGTTTACCCAAATATATATATAACCAAGAGCAGATCAGAAACTGCCTTTTTACAGTAAAAACCTTATCTGAGCACAAAATTGAAAAATCTTCACGAGGAAGAAAAGCCACAGTATGCTTTTACGCTTGTTTATTTTAAGCCTTTTAAACTTCATGGCTATTTCACCAAGGTATGTGTGACAGATTACATGCTGGTTTTTTGCATTAGCAGTTACTTAGTATTATTTAATACTCTTGGACTTGAAGCAAAAATAATTAGGAAATCCTTTTCATGTAAGAAGATAATCTAGATGGCCTTTATGGTCTGGCCATCAGATTTGGTAATCTGACATTTTCAAGAAGTCCCTTTCCAGTCAAATGCTCCCAATACTCTTCATGCCCGTTTTACCAACATGGGTACCCAAACACACATACACCAGTCCAGCACAATTCAGTCTGACCCTCTCCCGCATTTACATCTTAGACCTGATACCCCCCTAGTTGGTATTTGTAAGTCACAATGCAGAAGACACAGCACATCCGAATTTGACTGGGTTTTTTGTCCAGGATGTGTTTTGTTCCACTCCTCCCATAAGTTGCTTTTAGGACGTATTGAAATGCTTCCTGCCAGCACTTCTCCTTTTGTTGGTGTAGTGGGTTGGCCCTGGCTGGATGCCAGACACCCACTAAAGCCACTCTCTCACTCCCCTCCACAGCTGGACAGGGGAAAGAAAATATAACAAAGGTTTCATGAGTGAAGATAAGGACAGAAAGAGACCACTCACTGCCTTGGTTTAAGAGACAAATGCCTGCTGAGGAAGGCGGGAACCTTCCTGTAAGGGGAAGACACCCCCTGCTGTGGACGTACAGTCCGAAGAAGTTTCTCCTTCTCACGAACTCTGTAAGAAAACAAGATAAACTGGGACATTCTTTTCTCTTTCTAATCTTATGTTTTGCTAACTGAAGCTCCCAGGCTTCGACCAATCCCCCTGAGGGGTGAGATGACACTGTCCAATCACTATTATGTAGATATCTCTGTATAAAAGTTAGAATCAAAATAAAGGCTCTCTCACTTCTGCTTTCTACAGCTCGGTGTGAGTTTACTCTTTCTAGTGCTGCCAGCAGCGACACCCTGCCCTCCAATTATTGTATGTAAATTATGGGGCTTCCAGGCAAAATTGTAGGAAAAGGAATAACAGTTCTTTACTAGAAAATACATATATGACAAGACAGAACCACCAACAACAAAACAGTAACAGAAGTTCCCCACCTGTTAAGCAATTTCCTCTTTGATGTAGCTAGGACCACAACGGGCAGGGAGTGCCGGTGGCTCAGGCGGGGCAGAGGGGCTGCAGGGACTCCCCCTGGCCTCAGGGGCGCTCCAACAGGAGCCCAGAAACTTCCTCAGGTGGTGGGGAGGGGCCAGGGCCAAGGCCAGGGGAGGACGGGAGATTGCTCCTGATGCCTATACAACACAGGTCAGAGTTACAATGTGTATATTTAGCTTGAGTTATAAGATATCAATATAACCTGATATATCTATATAACCTGATATCAATATAACCTAAATCATGACTTTTTACATATCTATATAACCTGATATTCATAACTTTTATATCTATCTAACCTGACGTAAATAACTTTTTTTATACAATGTAGTGGCTAGTACATGGTTAACTAGTTGCTTAACGCTGAATAGACAGAAAAAGAAGAAAAACTCAGCAGGTGGATAGATCTAGAGATAGGTAAGTATAGTACTAATGAGAAGTTGGCAGATGCAAACCCAATTAGCCGCAAAACAAAGAATTTAGACCGGTTAAGACAGACAGACCAAGAGACACCGTAACTGCGCATGCTTCGAAGACAAAGTTGAAAAGTTCAAGAGTGAAGAAGACCTTGGGAGCCTTCATCGAAGACCCCCGAAGACCCCAGAATTGGGGAGGCGCAAGCACAGTGCAAAAGAACAATCTAATACCCATGAGATCATACTATGTAAATTAGTTCTGGCACGTATATGATGATGTTGTAGTGACGTAGTGATACTAAGCAATACTTACTGTATAAATATACCACAGCACTTGACAAGGGTGAGTGAGTTAGGTGGAAATCTCCCCCTCACCACCAGCGCTGCAATAAAAACAAATACCTGCTCTACAGATGTGGGTCTGTGGGGATTTATTTCCGGCCTATCTTTCGGGCATCACTCCTGTTGCCAAGCTCAGGGGCAGCAGTCGGTGTCTGTGCCACCACCAGCAGCAAGACACAACGCAGCGATATCCCGGGGGCAGACGCGCACCCTCCGGAGCGGCGGGCAGAAAGGGCAGCAAGGTACAGCACAGCATCATCCCAGGAACAGGCACACGTCCTCTGTAACACACGCCACTGCTCTGCTGGATCGCAAGCAGTCAGCCCCCATCCCCCAGCCAAGTCTCGGGTTAGCCCCGACGCCTCTCAGGGCATTACGCCGCAATTCCCGAAGAAAACCCCAGCAGGAGAGCCCACCTCGCAGGCAAGACTCCCAAACCCCAAACAACTTTATCAGAATGCCAGAGCTATTCCTTCATCGGAATGCCAGAGCTATTCGCCACCTTCCTCTGTGTCTTAGTTGCTGTCTGTTCACCTGGAAAGCTGTGCCCTCCCTCTACCAGTGTCTCCCTGGCATCAATGGGAAGAAATTCGGTAAGAAATCTAAACCCACCACACTCACCATATACTGTCACAGCAAAACTGACTCCAATTACAGATAGTAATTGAATTTATTACTAACAAAACCAAAGCAGGATAATGAGAAGTAAAACGAGACCTTAAAAACACCTTCCCTTCCCCTGCTCCTTTCCCAGCTCGACCTCTTTACCCAGCAGTGCAGAGAGATGGGAATGTGGTTACGGTCTGTTCATCACACTGTTGCTCCTGCTGCTGCTCAGGGAGAGGAGTCCTTCCCCTGCTCCAGCATGGGGTCATCCACCGGCTGTGGGTAGATCTCTGCATCCCCATGGATCTCCACCAGCTGCAGGGGCACAGCTGCTTCACCACGGTCATCACCACAGGCTCCAGAAATCTCACCTCTGGTGCCTGGACCACCTCCTGCCCCTCCTTCTGCACTGACTTGGGTGTCTGCAGAGCTGTTCCTCTCGCATGTTCTCACGTCACTCTTCTCTGGCCACAATTACACCTGCGCAATAACTTTTTCTTCTTAAATATGTTATCACAGAAACATGGCCACCATTCCTGGCTGGTCCAGCCTTGGCCAGCAGTGGGTCCATCCTGGAGCCAGGTAGCATTGGCTCTGCCGGAAATGGAGAAACCCCATGCCCTCCCCCCAACCCCTCCACCCAAAAGTGGCCATACAAGTCCAATACAGTTGGCTACAGCGAGCACTTGCATAGCCAGCCTCAACCAGAGCCAAATCCCTTGGCAGCTGTTGATAGTTGCAGTGGATCCTGCATTCGACCCTGAGCCTGCTCCGGTGAGTAGAGGGAGGCAGGCTCTGCCAGAGGATCAGCCTGTCTGTTGTAGGAGACCCCACAAACATCTCTTACCACTGAAGCTGGAGACTGTACGGCTGGGTCAGCCATATCCCATTAGCCAGGCAACATCCAGCGATACTGTCCCAGAGTAGTCATACCACACAGGCTTTCTAATGCTAACCCAGAATTTTATTCCCTGCCTTTCACCAGAACTGACAATCATCCCGTAGACAGGCTTCCTAAACGAAGTCCATGCACTTTTACTGTAAGAGCGAATTCCAATAAATGATTTAGGTAGACGCTGAATGCCTAAGGACAAAATTGTGACTCCAAATAATACTAGATATCTTTCAAATAGAGCTGAAAGATTCCCCTCGTATCTAAAGCTCTGCATCTGGCTATCTGTAAGCCTCCCCTCCTCCCCCCCCC